>JBAMBO010001887.1:0-119313 GCA_037044535.1 Lordiphosa magnipectinata
ATGTGACACCACACGAGAAGAGGCCCATGCGGTGGGATCATTTAGATCAGGTATTCTGAAAGCAGCAAACGGCAGAGCAGTCACCAATACTCACAAAAAAAAGCACCCATACCAATAATGAAATTGTTGTTGTTCAGTTTGCTTGCGCACGCAAACACCAATCAAAGAAGAGAACAAACCCGGTTTTTGTTCTACGCGACGCACACACTCGAAATCGTTTGCATGTGTGTCGGTTTGTATGCTCAGCGCCCTGCGTGATACGAATATTGATTTCCTATCTTCGGTGCAATTACAATTACAAAATGAACCCCCTGATTTCGATCGATTCATTTCATTACTCGTATATACTCGTATGTGGCTTACAAGCACATCGTTGGCTAAGTTAGATTTAAGGCATGAGATATTTAGAATAAAAGCTAAATCGCTCACAAGACTGATGCTGTACAAAGTCAGAACTGCAACTGTGCTCATTAAAGGTGTATATGTCTGTCCGTCTGTTTCTATGCGATCTGCTCCGTCAGTTTGAAAGCTATCTTAAACAAACTTTGCACGAAGTTTTTTTTTGGTACAAATACGCTGCACATTTATCGTAACCGGCCAGATCGGATGAATGTAGCACATAGTTTCTTCTTCTTCTTCTTTATTGGCCCGATGTAGCATCACAACCGCTTGACGGTCTTGGCCTCTGCAATGAATGCCCTCCACTCGCTTCTGCATTGTGCGAGCTGGCACCAGTTGTTCACACCAAGGTTGGAAATGTCTTTGCGCACTTGATCATCCCATCTTCGTGGTGAACGACCCCTCCTGCCTTGTCCTCCAAAGTCAGCCGCCTTCGCTTTGTACGCCTTTTTTACTGGAGCTTCTTCCGCGCAGCCGCTGTTGCTTTATGCGCTTGACTAGACTGATGTCCTTATAGAGCTCATACAGTTCGTGATTCATCCGAATGCGGTATCCATCGCCAACTTTTAAAGGTCCATAGATCCTCCGAAGGATTTTTCGCTCGAACACGCCAATCGCCTCCTCATCCGCTGCCGTCATTGTCCATGCTTCTGCGCCGTATTGCAGGACTGGGATGATGAGCGACTTGTATAGCGCTATTTTTGTTCTTCGAGAAAAGGCTCTGCTCTTGAACTCCCTCCTGAGCCCGTAGTAGCATCGGTTTCCAAGAGTAATTCTTCTTCGGATCTCCAGATCCGAAGGATCCAGATCCAGGATGCTCGGCGTATCCGAGTATCTCCTTGGGAGCCGTAGCATATAGCTGCCATAGGAAAAAGTAGTTTTAGTAGGAAAAATTTTATTTTTCTTCAAGTCGAACGTCCCCAAACCTGGTATTAATTAGTTTTCTTTGTTTTCACATAAGTCCACCAAGTTTTATTAAAATCGGACAACTATATATAGTATAGTATAGCTGCCATTCAAAAGACATGTCTGAAAAAAAGTCTTAGTAGGGAAACTTTTTTTTGTTTCAATGCTATCGCTCCCAAACTTGTTACTGGTCAACATAATATGCCACCACACAATTTTGCCAATTTTGATCCAAATCGGATGACTTTAGCCTATAGCTGCCATAGGAGCTATCGGTCGAAAAAGTAGTTCTTGTGAGAAAAACTTTGTTGTTTTCAATGGTATAGCTGCCATATAACAAACTGGCTAGCAAATGGTCAAAGTAGTGGCGCCATTTATTGCTGAGTTGGGGGAATAACTCAGCTAAGAATGTTCGACGAAAATCATTTTAGCCTTAAAACCTTAATACTCTGTACCAAACATACACAGAGTATATTAAGATTGTGCAAAAGTATGTAACAGGGAGAAGGAATCATTTCCGACCCTATAAAGTATATACACACATGATCATATTAATAGGTATACACCGGAATTTTTAATTGTAGATGGTTTTTTCGTACTTTTAGTGTTGACAACTTTTTAATTTTTGGTTTTTTGTTGTTGTCAATGTCTTACCACACTGTGACAAAGAGTGGGAAGAGGGGCTGCCCCGCATATCAAAGCTTTTCTATAAATTGCGAGTCCACCACACATTTCGCCTGATCATAATAATAGGTACAGTCTCCGTTTCTCACAAGTATCAAGTGAATAATTTGTAATCAGTGATATTTTGGTAACTAAAGGTAAATTAACTATAGCTCCTGTCAACACAGAGAATTAAATAATTATTTTTTTCAGAAAAAATGGGTCGAAATTCTCATTGTACTAACGAAGAAGCTCGATTGGTTCTTAGTCTGAGAAAAGAAGGCAAATCTTTACGAGCCATCGCCAAATTAATGAACAGGTCTCATAATTTTGTTAAAAATGCATTAGAAAGAAAACCAAGACAGTAAACCCGTGGAAGGTCACAAAAAACAACAGAAACCATTGACCACTACATAGTAACTTTGAGCAAAAAGGACCCACGAAGGCTACTGCAGCCGAAATTGGGAATTCAGTTAGTGCTCCAACTATCCGAAGACGACTACAAGATGCCAACCTACCAGGAAGAATTGCCAGAAAAGTCCCACTTATGCGCAAAAAAAATATCACCATGAGGCAAACTTTTGCAAGGGACCACAAAGACTTTGTAGGATGCACCGGGGAGAAAAAATGGAGAAACATATTATGGAGCGATGAAACCACGATTAATTTGTTTGGGAATGACTGTGAAAGGAATGTTCGACGCCCTAATGGAAAGGAATTCCATCCACGGACTAGAAAAAAAAACAGTCAAACATGGAGGTGGCAATATAATGGTATGGGGTTGCTTCTCCTGGTACGGCATAGGTCCAATTTATCAGACTACGACCAAATGAATGCTGAAGAGTACAAATCCATATTGGAAACAGTTATGGTACCGTATGCTAAGGAAAATATGCCATTACGTTGCGTTTTTCAGCAAGAAAATGATCCTAAACACACATCAAGGCTGTTATCTAAATTTTTCGAGGACCAAAAAGTTGACGTTCTGAAGTGGCCAAGCTAATCCCCCGACCTTAACCCCATTGAACACTTGTGGGGAGACTTAAAAAAGAAATTGGCAAAGCATTCATTTTCAAATAAACAAATATTATGGGAAGATGTCCAAAAACTGTGGTATGAGACACCAGTAGAGACCTGCCAGGCTCTTTCTTATTAAAAGTATTCCAAAAAGAATAGCAGTAGTGGCCAAAAATAGAGGTGGATACACTGGATACTAAGTTAGGAAATACTAATTTACCTAAAAAAAGAACACAAAATGGAAATTACAATTTTTTTTCTTACCAACACATGAAGTGTACCTATTATTATGATCACACTGAAAACGTATCTGAAACACAAAATGATCTCTTTTATGGTTTATTATTATTCTATGTTACAATTAAGTTTATTTTATTAAAAACAAATAGTTTAAGAACCAATGAGAACAAATTTTAAGTTTGAAACAATGAATAAAACTGTTTTCTGTTACCTTAAAGTCAGAGTTGATGTGTGTACCTATTAATATGATCAGGTGTGTATATACACAGAGTATATTTAGCTTGTGCAAAAGTATGTAACAGGGAGAAGGAATCATTTCCGACCCTATAAAGTATATATATTCTTGATCAACAGCCGAGTCGATATAGCCATGTCCGTCTGTCTGTCTGTCCGTCTGTCTGTCTGTCCGTCTGTCTGTATGAACGCACAGATCTCAGAGATGGTAAGAGATAGAGGTTTGAGATGTATTAGGCATATATTTCTTGTACTTGCAGGCAGATCAAGTTTATTTTTAATTTTTGCCACGCCCCCTCCCGCCTCCGCAATTTGGAAAAAACGTCATATCTCCCACAGTTTTGATGATAGATGTTTCGTGCCTTCTAGAGATATCTTGTTATCCTTATTTATCGATTTGATGAAGGAATGATAAAGATCGGATGAACGCTTCACAAGTTATGTGCAAACGAGAGCGTAAGTTGAAGTCGGCTCTAACCGACTTCGATATACCCGTTACTCATGGAAACAAATGTTTAATAGCCTTCCTGTATGCCTGAGGTGGGTCAGCCGAAAGTATGCAACATTTCTTAACTCGGCTATTTATTATCCGCCAGATATTAATAGACATTTGTCAATTACTAAATCCAACATAAATGACTCCAAATTCATCACGATAAACAGATCAGACAACAAAACTTTTGAAAACGTATCACCTTTCCTAATAAAAACAAGAAAGAAAGTCGGTCAAGCCCGACTATTACATACTCTGCACCCCTAATGTCGCAGCTCGCATTTGGTCACGAGTCAAACGGCCAGTTAACACACAACGCACAACGCAGTGCGCTCTCTAAGTCTCTCTCTCTCTCTCTCTCTCTCTCTCTCTCTCTCTCTCTCTCTCTCTCTCTCTCTCTCTCACTAAGATTGCTGCTGAACGCAATGCTTAGGTTATGGGTGGGGTGGGTGGTGGGTGTTAACTGACCGTTTTTTGCTCATAACTTGAGTATCGTTCATCCGATCTTTATCATTCCTTCAGCAAAAAATAATTTTGAGTACTAGATATCTCTAGAAAGTACGAACCATCTATCATCAAAACTGTAGGAGATATGACGTTATTTCCAAATTGCGGGGGCGTGAGGGGGCGTGGCAAAAATTGAAAATAAACTTGATCTGCGTGCAGACAATAGGAGTCTACATTTCAAATTTGGTTGCTCTAGCTCTTCTAGTCTCTGAGATCTAGGTGTTCATACAGACAGACGGACGGACGGAGAGACGGACAGACGGACATGGCTATATCGACTCGGCTGTTGATGCTGATCAAGAATATATATACTTTATATGGTCGGAAATGATTCATTCTGCCTGTTACATACATTTGCACGACTTTAGTATACCCTTTTACTCTACGAGTAACGGGTATAAAAACGGCCCGTTAAAACCCCCTTAAACTATGTTATTTCAGAACCAGAATTTGCTGGTTTGGCAGAGATGAAGTAAGCTTAGTTTTCTGTTCTGTGATAATTATTACATTACATTAATGTATTATATTAATTATATTAATGATTATATTCAATGTAGATTATTTCATAGCTTTCCCAAAATACTGATGCCACAACCTTCTCTTCGGACGAAACTACATTCTGCCTTCTTTGGATTCGATGCTTGCTTATTTTTATTGTTTTGACTGACTCTGATGTACAGAGATGGTTTATTTTGAGGCCATGTTTTGAAATCGATTAAAAAACGTTTGCTTACTTCTTTCAGCTGAGCTCTTTCAACATTTTCGAAACCTATCTAAATACATGTCTATAAGAATGCTCTGTGAATATTCCCAGCGGTCAAGTTGCAATCATAAAAGTGATAAAAAGTCGTTCGTTGCTGCCGAGAGAAACCTTTTGGTATGCCTCTCCCTCTATATGGCTGGTATGCCATTTTTCCGCCCATAAACACACCACTCAAGATTCAAACTCCTTAGCCTCCACAGCTGCCTTTTCGCCCACATGCTTTGCTACCGTTGTTCCTGTTGTGGCTAATTCTTCTTTCACACCTGCTGCCAGCTACCAGCCCACCTCTAAATACGTATGCACATAGTTATTTCTTCTATTACACGCCCGCCTAGTATGCTTCATCGCCAGTCTATGGAGCTGGCTGACCCCTAGCTTAATGTGGGTTCCCCAGCTTGATTTACACTCCCGATGAGTGCAGATAACTCTCAAAAATTATGAATTATGAGGCATCATTTTACAATCGATTTGTTTGTGCTCCATGTGAAATTTCGCTACCAGTTACAGATTAACTAAAGACTTTCCCCCCTTACGATTAACTTTTCTACGTTTCTAGTGATTTAAAAATAGAACTGAAAACACTTTGTTGCCGACCGCCCCCTATTGAGTTTGCTGTCAAAATCGGTTAAAAACAGCAAGTCGCCGTCTCATCGACCGGATCAACGACCAGTACATACTTTTTTTTTTGTCTTCTCTGATACGTATGTACATATGTATTTTTTGTGCTGTCTGTCTTCTATGTGATGAGGTACCGCAGCAAAAATAAAAATAAAAAAAACCTCAAAGACAACTTTCAGGTGAAACAAAAACAACAACAAAAAAAAAAACAACAACAGCGTCGCAAAAAAAAAAAAAATATTTAAATATTTTAAGAGCGATGACCCAGAAGCAGAACCAAACCAGCCAGCAACAACAAGCTCAAACACCTTCTTTGCTGGGCAGGCAAAAAAAAACAACAAAAAAGCGACAAAATACTGCAAAAAGTGACTGAAGAAAAGAGTTTAATTTGTATATAAAAACAACGAAAAATATAAACATTAAGCAAAGTTCTCCCTTTTGCTCGCATTGACGAATTAAAAATTCTATGTGGCTGGCAACATGTTTCCAATTAGTAGCAACATGTTGCGGGGCGTTTGTGGGTGCCATAAATCTTCGCATTTTGCTGTTAGTTTTTATCGTCAAACACTAATTGGTATTAGCCACGAGTTCTAATGCCGCCAAAAAAAAACCGATTAAAAAGCCAACGGTTCAATGGATTAAATGGAGTTGCCTTTGCCTTTTATGGCCTTTGACTTTGGCCAAGTAGCAGCAGCAGCAGCAAAAGCAGCGGCAGCCAGAGGCGTTTACTGGTGGGCGTGTCGCGCTGTCTTGAACCTGTTGTACAATCAAGTGGGTGGTCAAAATGAGCAGGAGATGCCATCATATAAGTTTTGATTGTTGATGTTTTTAGTTGGATTTTTTTTGATATCATTTTTAATAATGTTATAAAAATTAAAAACTTGATCTGTGAACTAAGAAATACAGTTTAATAAGTCCGTGACCTTTTTAGTATGCTTTAATGCTAACCTGCTTCTGACAACTTCCAACTGTTTATAGTCAAACAAAACCAGTTTGTCTGTGTAATCGATGATTTGTAATCGTGAATGAAACACGAGTCCATCAAAATACTACAGAGAGCAAACAACAGTCAAAGAAGTGACAGTTTTTTAATTAGACATTAACTTACAATGCGCAGTACGTTCAAGTTAATGGCAGCCCACCTCCCGCCCAACCGACAGAGAGTCGTAGCCGCTAACGTGCTTTATACAAAATACCGAGGGGAAAAACATTACCTAATGTGAAACAACAAGGCAACACATCGAGGAACGAAGGCAACTGATATCCCCTCTCAGCGACTGCTCTCCCCACGATCGTGATCGCCTACGAATTGCATATAACGGAATGCACCGTCAAGAAGGACAAACTTTCCTTTTGCGGAAAATGTAGCCCACCAAGCGGAACAATGTGCAAGGAGTGGCAATCTTCATGGTGTCTACAAAGCCATCAAGAAGTTAGTGAATACCAAGGCCAATTTACCGCCCATCAGGGCCCAGAATGGAAGTACTTTTAACGCTATCTCTGAGAGAATTCTTCAAATTCAGAAGCCCTAATAGTCCATAACTTCCCGCCTAAAAAAAACGGATCCCGAACAGAAGCATTCGCACAGATCCACCCTCCGTAACTGAAACTAGCCTAGCGATAAGCAAGCTAAAGAATAACAAAGCTGCAGGTCCGTACGAGCTCCAAGCTGAGCTCGTTCTGCAACTTATTATTCACAATGCCTGGATATCTGCAATAATCCCCCCTGATTAAGTCATTGTAGAAATTGGCGTGGTATCACTCTCCTCAACTCCATTCAGAAAATCGTGGCTTTTATTATCCTGAATAAAATCTTACGCGTGCATGCTCAGATGAGAGCAACCCTTTCTAGACCACATTAGCATCTTGCGGATAATTGTGGAGCACTTCCATGGAATGGAGGTCTCCACTTTATCTACTGTTTGTGGACTTTGAGCGAGCATTTGATACTATCAAAAAGGGAGGCCATATGGAATTCTCTCGTCATCTCGGAGGGTATTATAAAACTGAGAATGGTGTTATATAAAGACGCAAGTCTCACCGTTCGCTGGAAAGGCAGTAACAGCGCCAACTTTACCGTAAACAACGGCGTATTCCTGTTCATAGTTGTCCTCGATGTTGTCCTCAGCCGCACAAATAACGATGTGCGGGATGTTATCCAGTGGAGAATAAACCAAACTCTATGCGATTTGGACTACGCAGACTATATGTGCTTTATGACGAAAAAGCTGAAAGGCCTCTCATCAAAACTTAAGTCTTTGGAACGATACGCCCGTGCAGCTGACCTGAGAATTAATATCTCGAAGACTAAGCTGATGCGGGTACAAACCCCTAATACGTGCTCCCTAAACATTGCAGTTTGTGGCAGGCTAGTAAACATCGAGGATGTTGACAACTGCTGCCGTCTGTGGAGTGTTATTGCGAAAGATGGCGGTACAATAACAGTTGTGGAAGCACGCATTTCCAAAGCTAGAAACGCATTTCAAAAACTACAACGGGTGTAGCGCTCCCGCTCCCTGTCGCTGAATACGAAACTGGGAATCTTTAACACCAGTGTAAAATCGGTGTTACTATATAGTTCAGAAACCTGACTGGCCTCTGATCATATAAGCAGGAATCTTCAAACCTTTGTGAACGAATGCCTGTTTATCAATAATCTACCACAGCTTGCTAAATCTCAAGTCTCAAATCTCTAAATGTAAAATCTCAAGTCTTAATGTTTGCGGATGATTGTAAGCTGTCTATTACGCTATCTTCTCCTGATTCGCATAAGGGTCATTCTTTTTAAAAAAAAATCCGAAATTAGATCTCGACATTCCCACAAAAACGTGATTTTCGGTTTTGTAAATAAAGTTTTTGTCAATTTTGTAAACAATTTCAAAAATCGTCAAAAACGGAAAAATGGAAAAAAAACCGTTTTTTAAAAACTTGATTTCTCAGGCTTGGTTTATCGGACAGGTCTCGGGTTGATATTGCTGAAAAGTATATTACTGTATCAACTTAAAACATAGTTTAACACATTTTCAAATTGTTTAATAATATTAAGTAATTGTTGCTAAATTTCATATATAATTTTTTCTCAGTGTTAACCACCATGATATAGCTTCTAAGGATATACAATTTATTGCCCTAAACATAACTTAAATTACGGTGCTTTCAAAAAGATGGAGACTTTCATAGATTAAAAGATATTAATTTTTTATAAACAAATAAAAATAATATATTTAAACAAATAATAATATCAAAGCTAAGTTATTGAAACTTGGCACGTGTGCTTTATATTTATCAAGCTTTTAAAAAATCATCATCATGCAGCATCATGCAGATCGGACGTCTTTATCAAATAGCTGCCATAGCTGAATTTTGTGGTGGTATAATTTAGTTTGCAAACTATGGTCACACCACAAAATTCAATTAATCATAGCATTCGTATGGCAGCTATATGATAGATGGCAGCTATGAAAATACAGTAAAATACTTTTCAGCAATATCAACCCGAGACCTGTCCGATAAACCAAACCTGAGAAATCAATTTCAATTTTTAAAAAAACCTTTTTTTCCATTTTTCCGTTTTTGACGATTTTTGAAATTGTTTAAAAACTTAACAAAAATTTTATTTGCGAACCGAAAATCACGTTTTGGTGGGAGTGTCGAGATCTAATTTCGGTTTTTTTTTTTATTTAAATCAAAAATTGTCAATTTTAAAACCGTTCGGTTTCAAAAAGAATGATCCATTAGTGTCTTCAACTTGACCTTAATTATCTTAAATTTTGGTGCAACGTTAATATGCTCTATCTTAATCATGATAAATGCAAGTTCATGTCGTTTCACCGCACTAAACCTGTTCTGAATACATACTATGTATATTAATCAAAGAGCTTTGGATCGAATTATGTCAGTTCAGGATTTGGGGGTATTATTTGCTCACAATTTAATGACCACATCTGTGTCACATCCAACGAAGGTAAGAATTTGCTGGGTTTCATTAAGCGTTGGTCTAAGGAGTTTGACGATCCATACATAACTAGGCTACTTTACGTGTCTCCCATCGCTAGAGTAGTGCTCCAGCATTTGGTTACCTCAATATAGTTTCTATCAAGATATACTGGAGTCGTTTCAAAAGCAGTTTCTTCTCTTCGCACTTAATGGCTTAAACTGGGACGCTGATCGCCGTTTGCTTCCCTATATACATTGGCTACGACTTCTGAACCTTGCCTACTCTAAAAGACCGTGGGACTAGTCAAGGTGTAATTTTTCTGCATAAGCTGGTTGTTGGTGATGTATGTAAATTCGTCTCTCCTCCTAAGTTTTCTGAACTGGAACGTACCCTGCAGAGCAATTCGCCGTTTTCGTTCGTTGTCTTTGCCAGTCTGCAGTTAAAATTATGCCCGTCATGATCCTTTCCAAGTCCTGTACCATAACTATAACGACTTTTACCACATATTGTCGTTTCATTGCTCCCACTATATCAATTCCCGTAATCTTTTAGCTTTTTTGTCTGCACCGAATTTATAAATCTACGGCGTCGGCCAATCGATGCGAGTAGGGGCATAACGTAAAAAAGTTCTCGTTCTAGCGTTACATTTCCATTCTCACGTTGTAACTGTCACAAACTAGCAGACAATTGCTTGTCTTCAAATAAACAAATAGTCTGCCGCATATTTTAACCCCTCAGCATCGCAACTGATAATCTTCTGGAGTACACTGAAAATGAACCCATCACGACAGAGATAAAAAGGCGGAATAGAATTGGGCACACTTTACGGAGAGAAGATGACAACAACGCGAAGATGGCCCTGTAATGAAACCCACCTTCAAAGAGGTCGTCACCGGCAGACTTGGATGCGCACAATCCATGCTGAAACCCGAACAAGTTGGTGCAAACTAAGGCAACTGTCTACAGACAGGAGGCATATATATATATATATATATATATATCTGAAAAATTCGGTTCAGTCGTTCATCCGGAATTTATTATATATTTTATAGTTGCCCGTTACCGCTTCCAAGTTCGGAATATTATGATTTCTAAAGTAAATATGTGACTTTGGAAGTTGAATACCTAGATCACATTTGATTATCTTTAAAACTCTTGTATAAGTGCTCCTTGCAAACGCTAAATATCGTACAGAATATGAAGAATATCGTCCTGTAGAGGAAATGGGATACTCACACAAATTAATTGGCAAATTTTCAAGGAAGAAAACAGTATAATAAGTGGTCGGTGAACAAAGGAAGTAGGACATATAGGGGAAGCTACATCCAACTGTAATGGACAAGGAATAATTCGGTCTATAAGTAGTCTCCCTGGTAGAGGGTCCATCAGCAAAACTCAATTTAATCTAAATTCTGATCAAATTTATCTTAGGGAATCTTAGGCTCGTCAACTAACTGAACAGAACCGTTTTTTCTTTGTGAAAAGGAGGCCGGTTCGGTTTTCAGTTCGATTTTTCAGCTGAAATTGCGGTTCTGTTACGGCTTGCTTCGGTTCGGTTAAGAACAGGTTTGCATCTTTGCTTTTAAAACTCAAACAGTACGCAAGTGTAATTTTTCTACATTTCAGAACTTTTTATACCCTTGTTTTTATTAACTTAGCCCCACGTTGGGCGCCATTTACTCATATATAGATTACATGATTTTCTGTTCACTTCCACTTATGACAGTCTTCATTAGAAAGTTCTTTTAATCTCCATCATTTGTCTTCATTGCCCCAAATTCACAAAAAAAAAAACGAAAATAACATCCCCCGATCAGTAAATTATTTATCCACAATTATTTATTATTATTATTCCGAAAATGCTGCCAACCACTTGACACATTAGGGACCCAGCCAGATCAGTCACCTTGCCCAAAAGTCCCAAATACCTCCAATACAGCTAGCGGCGGCCAAACTTAGCTAATAAATTTTCGGTGGCCATAAATAAACTCTACAAATATTTGGCTGGCCAGTGCCAGAATCGAGCTCATAAATCTGTAAATAAATAAAATAAATTCTTGAAAATGAAAAAGACAAAAACAAATTCTCAAAACGTATCAATAAAAATGCTCAACAAGTTTTTCGTAGAGAGAAACATTTTAACATTTATCATAAAAATTCGAAAAACACACAAAACTAAAATCGGCAGTCGACGTCGCTAATTTGGCGTGTTAATTGCGAGCGACGAGCCGAGGCCGAAGCAGAGCCGAAGCGTGGCGATCGCTCTCTCTCTTGCTCGCTCGCCCTGCTCACGGTGGGGGCCCATAAATTTTATGTGTTTTGTAGCAGAACGAAACGTTTAAGCCGCCAAATGACAAACAACGAATTAACAAATTAATAAATAATTTTTTTCTCTCAAACGTTTGAATATTTAAATGGTTGGGAGGGCGGCGGCGGCGGCGGCGGCGGCGGCGGGTGAGATACAAAGATACAGTATCTATAACTAATGTGGCGCATAAATTTTCGGCACTTGCCAAAGCCACGCCCACATTTTGCATGCTGCTGCTGGTGCCGCTTGCTGCTGCATATTGATGTAGGTAGGCGTTTTAATTGCCCACCTCATACGTCAAATGGGGCGTGGCATGTCGGCGGCGGCGGCGGCGTGTCCAAACAGTGACGTCAACAAGTTGTCGACACATCGAATCAATTTGTTGCGCCCGACGACTTAAATTAGCCAAGGCACCAAAAAACATGAAACAAGAAGAGTTGCAACAACAGCAGCAGCAGCAGCAGCCAACAATTTGCCACAATTTGTGGCAACAACCTCAGTAGCAAAATACAAATTTAAATGCAAAAATCCATTGATCTCTCTCTCTCTCTCCCTCTCTTTGTGGCTGCATGCCAATGCAGATGCTAAAGAGCAGTCTGCCCTGGTTAATTGTCTTGGAAAACTTGAAGAAATTAAGAAAAAATTATTTTTTATAGAATAAATGACGAAAGGACAATGGAGAGGACAGAACTGAAGCAACTTTGAACTTTAGGACTTCACTCTTACGTTACTTCAAACCCACACTCTGAAAGTAGAATTTTGTACTTGAGTCGAGAAAAAGTCAAAGTTAAAGAAATTCTAAATTAAGATCGTTTGGGCATAATTTAAGTACATGTCGAGCTGTTTTAAGATCTTCAAAATAGAGTAAAGCTAACTTCGGCTAGACCGAAGTTTATATATCCTTGAAGCTTGTATAATTTATATAAATTGAGGTTTTGAATGAATTTAGTCGAGCATTCTTTGCTGAGTTATTTCCCCAACTCAGCAATAAATGAAGCCACTACTTTGACCATTTCCTTGCCAGTTTGTTATATGGCAGCTATATGATATATTCATCAGATTTTGATCAAACCTCCCAAAATTTTGTGGAAACCGATAATATTCTTAACTAGAAAGTAATAAGACGCTACCATTGAAAACAAAAAAGTTTTTCTTACTAGAACTATTTTTCCGACCGATCGTTTCTATGGCAGCTATATGCTATAGTCATCCGATTTGAATCAAAATTGGCAGAATTGTGTGGTGGCATATTATGTTGATCAGTAACAAGTTTGGGAGCGATAGCATTGAAACAAAAAAAGTTTTTCCTACTAAGACTTTTGTTCAGACATATCTTTTGTATGGCAGCTATACTATATAGTTGTCCGATTTGAATTAAACTTGGTGGAATTATGTGAAACAAAGAAAACTAATGAATACCAGGTTTGGGAACGTTCGCGTTGAAGACAAAAAAGTTTTTCTTACTAAAACTACTTTTCCGACCGTTAGTTCCTATGGCAGCTATATGCTATAGTCATGCGATCGGCCGGCTCCGATAAATGTGAAGCGTCTTCGTACCAAAAGACTTCGTGCAAAGTTTGGTTAAGATAGCTTTTAAGCTGACGGAGGAGATCGCATAGAAACAGACGGACTGAGGGATGGACATGGCTATATCAACTCAGCTCGTCATGCTGATCATCAAGAATATATATACTTTATGTGGTCAGAGATGCTTCCTTCTATGCGTTACAAACATTTGGACAAATTTTAATATACCCTCTACAAAGGTATACAAATTTGTGGATGATTTTGATTGCCCATCTTTATATTCAATATTGCTTTGGATGAAGAGAAATGTGATGAAAACTGATGGAAATTAAAAATTAAAATCTTGTTTTACATATAATATGTATCTCTCACTTGCTTCAAGACTGGGAAAACTCCAAATAATCGATTTCATGAAAAACGCGCTTAAAGTTCTTAATGAATTTAAGCCAGAGAAAAACGTTCTTTTTGTTTCGAGTTAATCTAGTAAAATATTATAAAATTTAAAAATAATGTGAAAATATAATGTGTTAACTGAAAACCGACGGATCTTTGCGACCTATCGACTGCTGGACAACTGAGATATGACATTCTTGCATTAACATTAAAATGAACATAAAAACTGATACAGTGACATATTTTCATTTCACATGGAAAGTATAAAAGATGTCAATATGAAAATTTTACTCAATATAGAACACGATACAGCGAATATTTATGTATCATTAAGTTAAAAATCGTATATTTTGAGTTATGGCAGTCTTAAGGTAAGTGAGCGATATGTTTGTACGCATTTTGATTACTAAAACGAATAAATGGCGAAGGTTGGGCAGCTAACGCCCCCAGTTCCACCATTCACATTGGAGTTGGTTCAGGGGCAGATCAAGGACCTTAACAATAAAAAGGCACCAGGCGAGGATGGATTTGACAATAGGGTTATCAAAGCCCTCCCAGTAAAAGCTGGTCCTTGTTTTCAACGCGCCACTGCGACTGGGTCACTTTCCGAAGGCGTGGAAAAAGGCTCAGATCGTTATGATCGATAAGGCTGGGAAAAACCCCGTCTGAGGTTGATTCATACCGTCCGATCAGCCTCCTATCCACAATAGCAAAAATTTTCGAGAGTTGTCTACTAGACCGAATCATGGCAATCGATGGAGTGAGTGGCAAAATACCTAATTTTCAGTTCGGGTTTAGAAAGTCACACGGAACCCCTGTGCAGCTGAATAGGGTCACAAACTTCATTCTCGACGGATTCCAGGCTAAGGAGTACGTGGCTGCGGTCTACCTGTACATAAAACAGGCTTTTGATAGAGTGTGGCATGCTGCACTGCTATGTAAGGTAAAAAACATCTTACCGCCTCAACTATACACCGTAGTGAGAAGCTTTCTATCGGACAGGACCTTCTCGGTAGTATTGGAAGGGGCTGTTGCCAGCGCTGGTGTGCCTCAATGAAGTGTCCTTGGACCAACCCTCTACTCTCTCTACACTTGTGATATGCCTACCGGAAGAATAATACACATTGAAGACCCCCCAGACCTACTCATTGCAACATTTGCTGGCGATACAGCTATTATGGCGAGAGACTTATATATCTATGATGCCACTGATGTCGTTCAACAATATTTGTATCGATTCAGCAGATGGGCGAAACGATGGAACATTGAGCTTAACCTAGCTAAATGTATCAGTGTAACATATACACTTCGTCATGATAAGTGTCCAGGCGTATTCTTCAACAATCAGCTATTACGTCACTTACCTGGACATAAATACTTGGGAATATAGGAGGACAAGCGCCTTACATTCAGAACCCATATCAACGCGCTTGTAAGGTCACTAAATGGCAGAGTAAAGAAAGTGGGATGGCTTCTCTCTAGCAGAAACAAGCTGTCACTCCGAAATAAGGTGCAGATATACAAAGCCATCGTAGCACCTGACTGGAGATATGGGATTCAATTATATGGAATAGCTGCAAAATCCCATCTGAGAAAGCTCTGTGTCCTTCAGTCAAGATGTTTGCGTAGACTATCGGGAGCACCCTGGCATACCTCAGTGTGCCCAAGATTGGTGACGTAATCAATAAACAGGCAGGTGATTACGTGGAGAGAATAAGAAGTCACCCCAACACTTTAGCCAGAAGACTCCTGGGCAGACGAAAGAAAGCAGGAAGTAGAGTAAGACGACGTCTCAAAAAACTTTTCCCTAGGGAACTTCCCAATAGACAAATATGCTAACTTAGCAACTACCTCCCATTCAATAAACTTGACACCAAACTTCATCTTCTATCATCACAAAACAACTCGCCTATAATCAGATCTAATCACAATTAAAATCAAACTTACATAACCAGATAAGTTATGAGGATATCCACACAATCTAAAGTTACCAAATTTACATAAGGTGACAGAAAATTTAAGAACGGAATAATATTAAAAAAAAAAAAAAAGAATATTATGTTGAATCCGATCGAATGGAATACAATAAAATTGTTTTTTTGTATCAATATTTGGCCAAATTTTCCATATTTTCAAAATTTTGAATATCACATTGGAAAAATTTTGTTGTGTGAAGCATTGAAAACAGGTCGAAAACAGATAGTCGGATAAAAAACATAAGAAATGTATACAACAGTTTTAAGCTCATTTTCCGACTTTGGGGGTAGAGTTTTCAAATTAGAAAGTCACTTACTCTTGTAGAGTGTATATTAAAATTGTCCAGATGTGTGTAACGCATAGAAGGAAGCATCTTCGACCACACAAAGTATATATATTCATGATCAGCATAACGAGCTGAGTTGATATAACCATGCCCGTCTTTCCGTCCGTCTGTTTCTATGCCATCTCCTCAGTCAGTTTTAAAGCTATCTTAACCAAACTATGCACGAAGTCTTTTGGTACGAAGACGCTGCACATTTGTCGGAACCGTCCGGATTGGATGACTACAGCATATAGCTGCCATAGGAACCATCGGTCGAAAAACTAGTTTTAGTGAGAAAAACTTTTTTGTCTTAAACGCAAACGTCATCAAACCGTATTGTATTTATAAGTTTTCTATGCTTTTACATAATCCCACCAAGTTTGATGAAAATCGGTCAACTATATAGTATAGCCGCCATACAAAATAAAGTTCTGGAAAAATGTCTTAGTGGGAAAACTTTTTTGTTTTCAATGATATCGCTACCAAACATGTTACTGATCAATATTATATGCTACCCCACAATTATGCCAAGTTTGATCCAAATCGGATGACTATATCATATAGCTGTCATAGGAACGATCGGTCGAAAAAGTAGTTCTAGTGAGAAGAACTTTTTTGTTTTCAATGCTAACGCCCTCAAACCTAGTATTTTCAGTTTTCTATGCTTTTACATAATTTCGCCAAGTTTTATGAAAATCGGAAAACTATATAGTATAGCTGCCATACAAAACATAGGTCTGTAAAAAAGTCTTAGTACGAAAGTTTTTGTTGTTTTCAATGCTATCGGTCTCAAACTTGTTACTGATGAGTATTATGCGCTACCCCAAATTAATGCCAAGTTTGATACAAATCGGATGACTATAGCATATAGCTGTCATCATGTCGAAAAAGTTGTTCTAGTGAGAAAAACTTTTTTTTTTCAATGCTGGCGTCTTTATACGTTTCAGCTGTGAATACTATCAGTTTCCACACAGTTTTGGGGAGTTTGGTCAAAATCGGATGAAGATATCGAATAGCTGCCATATAACATACTGGCAATTAAATGCTTTAAGTAGTGGCGCCATCAAGCTGCAAAGGTATAGAAACTTCGGTCGAGCCGAAGTTAGCTTTCCTCTATTTTTTTATGTGTAGCCTTGAACTTGAGCTTGAGCATACTACATTTCCCGCTACTACACTTGACTTCCCCGGTCGTCCCGAGATATCAAAACGTTCACCGGTAATGGTGCGTAAGAGGACCTATCGCAGGAAAGTAACTACATAGATTCACATTAACAATAATTCAAAAATAAACAATATAATTGGACATCGCGATATGAAATGTGCTACATCTTCTTTTTCATCAGTGTTGCATAGGGTGCATCGGCTTTCCGTCGTTCTGTGTGGCATATAATTTAGTCTGAGCAATTCTGTTCTTGCACGAAAAATAAGCGATATTGCATATGTGTCCACATCATCCCTAAAATAATTCCGTTCACGTAGTTTGTACTGTAGGCGCTTGTATGTGAATCGTGTATCAATCTACCTGGCCTGCAGCTAGAACTTATTTTTTTCTCCAGAGTCAATCTTCTGCTGTCATTTGAGTATGTACTTATGTTGTGGTCTTCTACCATTTTATCCCATTCATGGAAAAACTGTGATCGGTCTGCCAGAAGTTGTTCATCTATGATTTTTGGAAGCCGTGAAGAGTCCATCTGCATCGCTTTGCTTATATATGTAGTTGTATTTTCATAAAGATCTTTGAAAATGAGTTTGAACCTGATCGTATGAAAAACAAAAAAAAAGCTAAAGTTGCTTACAACAGATTTCTGCAAATTTTCCACATTTCCCGACGGAATTTTCAAAATTCAATTTCAGCATAAGATAAAACTACTATGAAATACTCAGCTTTCCTATCTTTTATGTTTTAGGCTGCGCGGCAGTCAACAGTTTGTCAGGTTGAACTCTCTTAGAAATATATATACAGGCCTGTTTCGGTTTTCACATATTTTTTCGATTTCAAATGAAAACAAAATCGAACGATTTGATTTAAGTTGTTCTGGTATTCGAACGATTTGCATTCGATTTGTAATTTGAATGTTTCATTTCCAAAATGTTACCTTTGACTACTTTTTCAGCTCAATATGCTGCAAACATAGAAAAAACACACGGAAAAGTCAAAGAAGTTGATAGTATTTTAATAAAGCTGTTTAAGATGTCGTTTTTAGTCGAATGTTTTATAAAAAAGTGAAAACCGGAACAGGATAAACAAAATATGTGAATTCGATTTGGCTAGCACGGAAAAAATTAAAGCTTTTCATAAAAAGCTTCAATAAAAAATCGAGTTCGAGCAAATTAAGTGAAAGTGAAAACCGGAACAGGCCTGATAGACTAGATTTAGATTATGCCAAAAAAAATTGAAAAATTCTCCAATGTGCATTGACAGCATTTGAACTGCCTCTAGCTGCAATTCAGACCAAATTTGGCATTTCTGTTTGTTGATGTACACATTGAGCCACAAATGAGCTTTTTCGCTGAAGGCACTTTTTCAATAAAAACACATTTCTCACCGAGCTCAAATTTTGATAATGAAATTCAATGATTTGCAAGAGCTGTTCGTTAGTCTATTTGTTATGAAATGGCCAACCTTACTGAGCATTTTTGGCGTTGCCACATGTTACGAAGCACGCGTGAGGTGTCAAAAAATGTACACTGAAATATAACCCTAGTTAATCAGGGCAACCATTATAAATGATGGCTTTATTGATTGCCAGTAAGTGGAACATACACACAGATTCCTGCTTCAAAAGACATTGGTAAGAGTTGCAAACTGTTTCGAGTCTCCTTTTTCTTGCGGTCACACAGTATAAAGACTTGGCAACTCCAAATAAATATGATCAATTTTATTTACTCAGTCTCAAGGCCATCAAAATAGCTAAATCCCTTTAATTCTTTCACTCTTTAGTCCAATTCCCCAAAGTGTTTACCCAATTATGTATGTATTCTGTGTGTGTGTGTGTGCGTGTATTTTATTTTAAATTATTTATAATTTCCTTTTGCAATTATTAATGCAAAAACCCAACCAAATACAGTTTATGTTTCCATATGATATTTGTATGGCATTTTGTGTTTTTCATTTCTGATTATTTTTTTATTTTTTTTTTTGTTTTCGCCCAACAGCAATTTCCCATCATATGTGTATGTATGTAGGTAAATATGTGTACATATGTGCGATATGTACTATTTTTATATGTGTATACATTTTTTTTGTTGGCCACTTGCAAAAACAGATGAAAAGTAGTTCATTGAATATTTTTCAGCTTGATTTTATTTTGTGGCCGCTTAAATGATTTATACACAAACAAACAACACACACAAAAAACACACAAACATACACATGTGCAACGACGAGTGTCAGTCATTCAATCGAGGCAGAGGCACATATCGATACACCATTTATATATGTAAGTATTTATATATCTCTCATATATCTGCGCACATTTGCGGCTAATAATAACCTTAAAAACCAAACACTATTTTGTTGCCTTTAGAGAGGGATTTTTGTTGATGGTGGCTTTTAATATGATTATTGCATTTCAAGTGTTGTTGTTGTTATTGTTGTTGCTGCAATTGATTGAAAATTTGTGCATTTGCATTATTTGACCAGATATAACCCATAGATTTGCAATTTTCATATTAATTTTGGTTCAGGCGCTTCTCTGATTGTTTGGCAAGTTTTTGTTGGCAATTGAAAATTTGTTAAGCAAATGCGAGATTTGTATGCAAATCGTGTGTGTGTGTGGGGGGGCTGTTGTATAGCGTTTTTAGTTGATTTTTATCAGAATTATGAGATTAAATGTTTTTGCTGGAAGCGAAAATCAAATCAAATTGGTGACAAATTTTGCAATGACAAAAAAATATATCATACTTAAGTTAGGTAGGACTTAGAGACGATTTCTCTTCTTCCAGATAGTTGCTATGTGTCAGATAAGCTCACAATTTACGCTGCTATTTGTAAGTTTATGTTGTAAGATATGTAGAAGATAAGAAATCGTCCCTAAATCAGTTTGTTCTTAGATTTTAGCTTAGATTTTTGGACCGAATTGTAAAGTAAACTTTTTTTTATGACTTGGACGTGTTTCTTATATGATTCTGATTCACCTATGATCCTGCCATAGATCTGATATACAAAAGGAAAGCGAACCGCGACAAAAGAGGTCTTGCCACAATCAAATAGGAGGTCAGCCCCAAATGAAGACTCCAAGTACGCTCTTTGGAAGCTCACCAAGAGGTACAAGTCATTTCCAGTCAGGAATCGCGATGTAACTTGGGCTAAACATCCTCAGGACCGAGCTGAAGCCTTTGCCTGCAACCTCAAGGAAAGTTTGCAGCGCTTTAGCACTACCTCGACCAATAGACTGTAATTGGTTCAGGATTCATTCACCCATTACGTTTGAGGAGGTCAAAGGAGAAATAGGCTCACTTAAAAACAACAAAACTCTTGCAGAAGACGTATTAGACAATAGGACAATAAACTTACTGCAACGCAAGGCAATATTGTTCTTGTTGCTCGCTTAAGCTACTTCCCCAATGCAAGTAAAAGTGCGAATATAGTGATGCTGCACAAACCCGAAAAGCCTTCAGACAAACTGGAGTCATACACACCCATAAGCCATTCCCCAGCCTTTGGCCAACTGCTGGAGAGATGTCTTCTGCAGAGAATACTGGAGACTCCAGCAGTAAAACGACTGCGGCTTTCGACTGCGATATGGTACACCAGAACAGCTACACAGAGTGGTGAACTTCCACTCCAAGAATCACGTTGTGTCAGCGTATTTGCATATCCAAGAGGCATTTGACAGCGTCTGGCACGACGGCCTGCTGGCCAAGCTCAAGGGAACGCTTAATCCTCAAATCTACTTAATGGTCAGATCATTTCTTACCGACAGAACCTTCAGAGTGGTGTAGGATGGCCTTGCATTTCAGAAGAAAAGGATTCGAGCAATGTAGCGTTCTAGGACAGCGGTGGGCAGGAAATTGGATTTTGGGAGCAGTCCAAAAACAACAACAGAAAAAACAACCGTTACCAGAGAGTCTTGATCGCCCGAAATGCAGCTTTTTTTTACCTTTTTTTTTAGTATTTATTGAATCTTTTGTTAATAAGACTAACAATAATTTTTCAAATCTTAATCTAGAAACTATTGTACAACCATCCCCTCTTGGAGCTAGCTTATGTTTTGCGGTCCTTTTAGTCGCTGGGTTGGTAGGTCTTTTCTTCGGAGGCGAGAATGCGTTGCTTGCAGGGTAAGAGATTGTGCAAGTTCATTAGGGTGAGCTAGAAGCTTTTCAGAATATTTGCGCTTTAGTTGGCTGTATTTCAGTTTCGACCAATGGGATCCTCAGGTCGTTGTGGATACACTCGTTGCAAATGTACCATTACGCGCTCCAGTGAGTGTTCTAAGAATTCTTGATTGTGATCTTTGAAGGATGTCCACACTGCTTGCACAGGCACTTCCCCATAGCTGTGAGCCATAAGTCCAGACAGGCTTTATGATGCTTTTGTACAGTAAAGCCCCATACGGACATCCGAAGCAACGAGAAGTTTCATACAAAAATTGAGGGAAGAAGAAGAAGAAGTTACAACTTCGCCACTTGAACTTTTTGCAAGTACGGAGATCAGAATTTGAATGTCACACTTAACAGTCAATGTAGCGCTTAACAGCACATTTGTGGAGACTATGTAAAGTGGCTGTGGGCCTTATTGTGCTTTGAGCAGCTGACGCAGCATTGAGAATGCATCTTGTTAAGTCACTCTGCTTCTAGCTGCATCGATCAGATGGAGTGCATTAAGCTAAAGTGAAAAATAATAATAAAAATTAACATGGCAGAAAAGCAAAAACGAAAGAGTCGGTTGGAAATGTTTTCACATGATGAAAAAATTTCTTTAATATTGGCGGTGAAAGAGCGGGAAGTCATTTGGGATCTTTCCCACCCCAAGCATTCGGACTTAAACTTTGTAAATAAGGCTTGGGGAGAAGTGAACGAGCTTTTACAAAAAAACATCTTGGCATTAAAACAAAATACAGTTGATCGAGCAGTGTGACCCACCGCCAGTAAAACTAAAAATACCACAAACTTCAATTTTCGGCGTAATTTTTTCTTAAGTCTGGTCACGTTACTCTTACGTTCCACAGTGGCGAAACATATGACGAAGTTAGCTAAATTACGAACGTGGGATGTCCGTATGGGGCTTAAGACTTTATATTCCAGTTTTAGAGTGAAGGCTGCTGGCCTTTAGCCTTATTTGAAGTTTTTTCGAGTCTATGTGTTTGCGCCAAGTGAGCCTTCTGTCGAGGTGGACACCAAGGTAAACAATATCGTTTGATTGCGGTATCATAGTCGCGTTTAGGGATATCTGGGGACAAGAGCTTCTGTTGAGTGTGAACGTCACGTGTTTACACTTTTGCTCGTTAATTTTTATGCGCCAGTTGGCCAGCCACTCCTCCACGTAAGATAGCTGACTTGCTGGATGCGATAATTGAACATCGTGATCTGCTTAGAATTTCCGTATCATCCGCAAAAGTGGATATTGTTAGTCGGGAAATGCAGCTGCTGCGCCGTTTGTGTGAGCGTCTTACTGGCGCCGTTCTCCGATTCGCATTGACTTGATTGTTGTTTACAATTTTAAATCTCGGAGCAATGAGAGCAAGAGCTTGCCCACCGCTATTCTAGGACCAACCCTATACAGTCTTTTTACCTTACACATGCTCTCGACATATCCAACATTGCAACCTTTGCCGATGACACCGCAATAATGGCACGAGATATGTGTATCTATACGGAAAAATATGCACTTCAAGAGTAACTCAAAAGGTTTGAGAACTGGACGTAAACCCTGAAAACTGCATCTGCGTCTCCCATGCACTCCGAAGAGATATAAGTCTTGGGGTATTTCTGCACAGCGAGGTCCTTTCACATAAAACAGGACTAGGAGCTACGTTGAACAAGCGACTCACCTTCAAGCAACACAGCGCTGAAGTAGCGTCCAAATTGCGAAACAAGCCGATAAGGATGGGCTGGCTCCTTAATGCCAACAACAAACTTTCGCTTATAAATAAGGTCCTTTTGGCATTGCTGCAAAAACGCACCTAAACAAGATAAGGGTCTTTCAGTCCAAAATACTCAGAAGACTTACAGGAGCTGAGTGGTACATACGTTAAAGGGACATCAAGCGTGATTTTGGAGTCTCCGTGGTAGGCGACACCATAAGTAAACAGCCATCTAAACAACCTCGCCAGACGACTCCTCAGTAATAGACGAATTAATGGAATCAGGTCTAGAAAGAGACTTCAAAGGATCCACCCTGACTGACCTGGCTAATAGAAGGAAGGAATAGAGCTAAGAAAGTCTTCTTTAGCAAGTAAATCGGGATTAATTTAAGACAAAACGAATTGTTTAAAAGATTCTAGAACTGAAACGCTCTAAAATCACGCAAAAATCGTACTTGAAATGACTATTTCATACTTAGATCGATTAATTTTGGATTTGATTTTGAATCAAATAAATTTTCCTAAGTATATAAAAGACAATTGCACAGAACTTGGAGCCAAGTCTACTGATGATACCAACCAGCTTTTTGTGAGAATTTCCCACTTTTTTTTATGATTTTGTTGATCATATGATAAAGCTCGATTACAACACCTCCAAATCTTGTCAGCGCCATTTTTGTGTTGACATGAATTTGACAGGGTAATTCAATACGGGCAAAAGAAACAGAATCCAAAACAACCAAAACAAAAAAAAAAAAACATCTCAAAATTGATCCTAAGGTTTCACATTGTGCGTTCCTCCTCTTACGCAAATTCAAGTCATAAATCGCCACACAAGTGTCCAAGCTTACAAAATTTCTATATATATACACTTATGTATGCATATAAGGAATGTTATGCCAATGTCAGGGTTATCCTATAAGACAAACCTTGCCAATGACAACGCACCCAACAACAACAACAGCAACAACGACAACGACACCGCGCACTGGTTTACCTTCAGTACGGTCAGAAGCAGCCGCTGCAGCACCAGCAACTACATGGATGTCTGGGTCTGGGCCACAACACGTTCCGAACGTTCCACGCATTGGTTACCCATCCTTTCCCTCCTCCACGCTCTACTGAAAAGACAAAGACACATGGCCCAGACCACACTTAGTCTAGGGAGACTATGAAAACTGCAACGACGAACCAAGACGAGTGAGTTGGGTGAAGCACAAGAAGGAGGCAACTGTCTGTAAATTAACGCGGGCGTTAAAATTGCAATTTTTCACTTAATGCACACAGGAGACAACAACAACAAAAACAACAAATCTGAAGAGAGGATTGCGAATTGAGATTGTTCTGACATTCATACCTTTAGCTCATTTACGCATTGGCCAGCATCAAAACTGAGACGCTGGAGGTGTGAGCGTGAATTGATATAAAAATTCTGAAAGTTTCCAAAAGAGTTCTTTGAGTCGAATGTTTATACTGTCATTTCTAACAATCCATTTAAAACAATCATAACGAATAAGAAGCATTAAGCAATATATGCAGCAACAGAATGAGCAAGCACAACTGGCCTCTGGAAGCATGTCCTCTACAATATATGCAAGTAGAGAGGATTGGAAAAGTTCTTGGTTAAGCGAACTGTGTCCTAGAGTTTGGAATATTCTTAGAAATTCTTGCGCTTCATGAAAGACACCAGCTAAAACCAATTGAGGAAGTAGGACAGCTCCCGCTCAAAGGTATTCTGCATATTCTCAACAGCAGCAAATGGTTCCAGGACAGAGGTGCTCAGAGCCAGCTTACGGCGGCGTAGACATCAATAAAATTGAAGAAAATATTTCTAAAACTATAACAATCACAAGAAATAGCAAAAGAAAACCAATTATTGGGCGAAGCTTTCTGAGGCACACGAAATCATTTGTCGCCAACAACAAAATCTACGCTGAAGACGACGCATACATATTTGTTGTTGCGTTTCGATTTTGCAAGAGACATAGGCGAGAAAAAGAAGAGAGAAAACATGCGAAGTTGTTGTTGCAAACAACAATATGCGCGCAGGCTGTGGGCTCACGTGTTCTAGCATATCCTTGTAATAGCCGAATAGCCTTGTAATAGCCAATCGACGAAGGGTGTGGATCAAAACGCAGTCTAATTCGAACTCTCTAAGGCTGAAATGGACACGTTTAACTTTAACGGACAATTATAATTGCAATATTTCGTTAATGGACAAAAGGGACCTCGCACTCTTTTCCAGTTGAGATTTGTTTAAAAAATGTATAATGATTTGAAAGCAACAACAAAACAAATTCAGAATATGAAATGGGGATCGTTAATGCCCAAGGGCGTAGCTAGGGGTTAGGTCATTCCCTAAATCTTTGAAATTTTTGTCTGGAAATTCACGTTATCATTCATACCGCACAAATCAGGTTAAGAGAGGAGGAATATGAGCATGCAAGAAGCAGACACCAGCTGCTCAGTTGCCTTATTTAAAAAGCACACAGTCGTGCGAGACAATTCCCCCATGTTGAGGGGCATCTAAAGCAGTCCGGCGCGTCCCTATCTTCTGTGACAGTATACGAGCTTATACTGCGGTCTTTTGCAACAACAAAGACGTGCTAAATGAGCGCGACTGAACACAACACGCAACGCCAAAATGAGCATAAGTGTTTTGCTGGCCTATGACTTAAACCCTCTTCTGATCGTTGGGCCAAAGCAACCGGTTGACACGCAACTCCACGTCGAGAACCAAATTGAGACTCTACCCTCGATGTAGGCATCAACGCACAACCACTACGATCTCCCAACCGCAGAATAGGGCTACTTCTTATCCCGTGGTACCGATAATAGCTCGGTGGGCTTCTCCACTTTTAGCGCCGACAGGCTTGGTTCAGGAAGTACCGAGGGAAGTAGCAGGGTTGTATGTCAAGCCCGTCATGATGTCCCTCGTCATCAAGCCCCTTGCGGAAAGTACTTTCACACAATAGTTGGAGACAAAAACAAAAAACTGCCAAAAACGAAGGCTGCAAACCGGTCCTGAACCGAACCCCAAAGAACTGGTTTGGTTCGGGTTTTCCGAGTTCCTCGAATCGGACCATGAACCGAACCCTTCAAATATTTGAACCCCCGACCCGGAACCCGAACCGAGGCCCTGTATACAAAAAAAAGGTTCGGTTCAAACAATCATTTAAGTCAGTTTCTTAAGATATTTACTAGTTTACTCAATATTATGACCGAAAAAAACTATTTTATAGTAATGCACAGAATTGCTTCAGTTGATTATTAAAAATGCTTTCAAGAAATCCAATCCGTAATGCGATTTCGAGAATAAAGAAAAACTTAAGTATAGTCCCAAAAGGGGAAAGCAAATGCATTTGGAAGATCATTTTAACAAGAATCTCACTGATGAATCCTTTTTAAGCTCTTTTGAAGATTAGAGAGATCAAATTCATGTCCGATTTAAAGAAGACTCGGAAATGACTAATGGATATGCTCAAAATGTGATTCATTGAAATATGACTAGAAAAGGACTCGCGAATGATTGGGAATATGACTCGAAATTGAATAAAACTGATGAGAAAATCTGGCAATAACCGACTCTTTAAGATTCTCGGCTTGGGCACCATATTATACCGACAAAAGTATCATATTTAGAGACCCAAAAAAGACTTAAATGTGATCAGAAATTTCATAAAATTCTGGCTAGGTATGTACGTAGGTGAGGCTTCCTAAATTCAAAGACCAGGCACTTTTCAAAGACTTTTTAGAACACCTATGAATGATAACAATAAGAAATGTGGTCCAGTCAACTTGACGACTCATATACATAGCTTTGTAATCTGGACGCGTTCTCCTGATCAAACTTTTCTTATTTCTAAATTTTGACCGAATGTTGAGGCAAAAATCGGTCAACTATTTAACAATCTATGAAAGCCAAGCCAAGGTGTTCTTAATTATCGGGTGTGTCCCAGAAATCTCTAGAGATTTAGGTATAAACGCTTGCATTTCGAATTAAAACTGCTTGACTTTATATGTGATGTGCCCGGCTACTAGACAAGATGACAAAAGTTGAGTGATTTGAAACCAACTGCTCAAGGCCAAGTAGACTTAATGCCAATCTTATTCTTATCATTTCACATATAAAGTCCTCCTAGTTTAGTTGCAAATCAAATCGTTTATACGAAAACCTCTAGAGATTTCCAGGACACCCCTGAATGTGAAATACTGTGACGAAAGGAATTTTCTGTCGTTTTGAGTAGGGGGATTCATTTGTTTTTATTTCATAAAATTAAAGACCCATTTCTCATTTTCTAAATAGCTTCAATGTGTTAGACCCTTAGTGTTGCAGTAGTTGCTCCTGAGCGGCATTTGCTGCTGCTGGAGGCTCTCCATGTCAACTGCATCAAAATGATTTTTATTGGTGAGATTCCCCTTTATAAGCGCAATTTTTCTTTGCTCATGGAAGCGCTTCAAACGATTTTTACGTGCACCTTTCTTATCTCACATTTTGCTTCTACCGACCGTCAAAATAAATGCATTTAATTGTTTTGGGCGCTTTAACAAAACTCGAACAGCTGTTCATACCAACCACAATTTCAGAGTTCTGTGGCAACTACCCTTTTGCCCTTTACTACTACCCTTTTTGTTTGTCTCCGTACACAACGTAAAACGTCTGCCGTCAAACCTATTGCAAAGGTTTTAAAGCGTTTTAATACTCTGTACCAATGGTAAGTTTGTGCAAAAGTATGTAACACAGATATACGTTTCGTACCTTCTAGAGATACTTAATCGATTTGCCGTAAAAATGATAAAGATCGTTTGAATGATACTTAAGTTATGATCAAAAGTCAGTTCCAGTGGTCACAGTAGTGGCGCCATCTACCTATGTTGAACAGTTTTGAAAATCCCTCAACCAGCATTGATTAAACGTTGGTCTAAGGAGTTCAATGATCCCTACACCAGCACGAGCCCCAAGCTTTTGTTTATATCCCTAGTGAGGCCTATTTTGGAGTTTGGTTCGTGTAATTGGAAGCCTCAATCACTCACCCTGTGTAAACGTATTGAATCTGTCCAGAAGCAGTTCCTTTTGTTTGCCCTTCGCAACCTGGGTTGGGACCCACAGTTGAGACTTCCTCCCTATATTTCCTGGCTTAAGCTGTTAGACTTACCTTCACTTGAGCATAGACGTACTATGTTGAGTATAATGTTTCTAAACAAGCTAATAAAGCGTAATATTGACGCTGAGTACCTACTCGGGCGCGTGAACCTTAATGTCCCTTCAAGACAAACACGAAACTATATTCCCTTGAGGCTTCCTGTTGCTTCTACTTTAAATGCCTCTAATTGTCTTTTTCGCATTCTGCGTAGGGACTACAATAATATCTTTCCTCTTCTCAGTGATATACTTTCCGAAGAAGGCCTGCGGTGTTTTATTCTTCACAATCTTGCACTTGCATAATTTCTTGTTTTTCTAGGAAGTTCCTTCCGATCACCAAAGCTGCGAGCAGGGGCGTAGCTGGTCATACCGACAAAATAACTTACCCCCACCGGATCGGAAGGCGTTTCTTCTACTTACCCTTTTTGTTTTCCTTTTTACCCTTTCTACTGTGTATCATATTATATTCTTTTATATTGTAGCTGTGTCTTTTAGACGAAGCTGCAAATAAAATAAATAAAAATAAAATAAAATATCAAAACGCAAGTAGTGGTGCCATCTATTGGTCAAGTTATGACCAAAAGAAAGTTCGCAGGTGCAGCGCAGCAGCAGCGCTGCTACAGCAGGTACAGAGTATATAACAGAATGTCTTGACCGACTTTCTTACTTGTTTTTATGTGGAGTTTTTCGCTTGCGACCGCTTTGGTGGTGGTCCGTACGGTGTTTTATATGAAGTACTATAACGAAAGTAGTTATTTTGTTTGTCGTTCTGAGTACGGGGTTAAAAGGAAAGTCTAAGAAACAGAAAATTATAAAACCTGCTCTACATTGGGTTTCCAGAACAGTTTCCTATCGATCCTTCTTCAAAATATTTCAGCTGATTCAAGTTGCTATCCATTTATTTTAGCGTTTACTTAAATGGACGAATGGAAGTTGATTACTTAGACCGGCTTTTGTATCTCTGAGGGTCGATGGACAACTCCCAGTGATTATGTCGTCGGCAAATGCGTTTAACTTGATAATATATCATTTACCACAAGGTTCCATAAAAGGGGTGAGAGGACTATGCCCTGAGGCGTGCCAACATGTGCCTCTTTTGTCTGGGTTGCGGTCTGCAGCTCAGCTGGTTGTGCATGGTTATGGCTCTTGCGCTTTAGATTATCGCTACTGTAAAGACATTGCTGAATGCACTCGAAATATTGTGGAATGATCCCAGACCTCTCAGGCCTTTTTCACCAATCTTCCTTTCTCTTAGAAGAAGTTATTCCTAGGGCAGGGATGGGCAATGTGAGCAGAGAAAGTGTCTTTGGACACTGCATAAATATTCATAAAATTAGATCGGATTTACAAGATGAAGCAAACTTTATGAAGTTTTTGAAGAAGCTATTTTTTGTAGTAATGTTGCTGGCACCTCTACATCTCTTTCCTTTTCCTTCTGAAAGATACACCTCTTACCTACAACCGAAACTTACACCTCTTTCCTTTAAGCAAAAGCTTTTTTGAACAACTTTATGAAGTTTGCTTCACCGTTTAAATCGCGTCTTATACAGCAAAGAACGTATTGAAAGCTTTAAAAAGCTTTTGTTTTACGTAAAACTTTTTGCTAGGCCGCTGCCGACTTAGCTAAAGAGCTTTAAAGCTCGTTGGTTCTTTTTATTCCCAAACTCTTCAAATTAAATAGAATTCAACTTAGTCACGCTCTCATCTCCAATCTGAATTCTTTATACAAACTTGTTTCTTATGTAAAGTGTCCTTGAAATAATTGTAAATTATGTCTACTCCTCTTGGTTCAACTGAGATGAGGCAGAAGCTGACAATCTGAGGGCAGCAATCTCAGTCGTCTGCTCCTTCAGATAAATAGTTCTTCTTCTGTCTCTCTGTGAGTGTGTCTGTGTGTGTGTGTGTGTGTGTGGGTGGGTTTTGGCTATTAATAAATTTCAATAAAGTGCATTGGCGGCTGCCATGTGGCATATTTGTGTAGCATATGTCACCGCCAATGCCTCCACCGCCTGCCTAATTGAAAATAGCAAATACACAAATACAAATTATGATCAGTTTATGCCAGTTGCTTTGCCGCTCGGCATATTTTTGCAATTGGCAAACAAATAAACATACGTTCTCGCGGCCCAACCTGTTTAATTTCAACAATAATTTATTTGCGCCAAGAGCGCAACAGCAAAGGAGAGAGCCAAATTATTTGGCGAATAATCTGCTGACGCTATTTTTCCTCTTTCTTTTTGGTCGACGGCTTGCAATTAAAAACTTATTTTTAAGAAAATGAAAAATTCTTTGCCTGAGCGAGCAGACGCCAGGGAGGGTGGGTGGAGGGACGGGGGGCGGTCTGAATGTAAATTAAATGCACATAAAACTAGCCCGCATTGGGGCAGACAATCGGCCAGCCACATGCAACAACTTGCACACAATTGAGTCGCAAATTTATTTGCTTGAGATGCATGAGGAACGAACGGTGAAAAGGTGGAAAAGGAGAGAGTGAGGGGTCTGGCAGGGCTTATTGCTGTTTTGGCGATGCGTTGACGCTTGAAATTGTTGAAATGTACATTTTTAAATAGCAAACAAAATTATAAATGCCAAATTAATATTGAGATCTAGTAGAGGATAAATTTATTTTGCTAATGTAAATGGCAACGATTTTGTTTTGCTTTGGGGACAAAGGTTTTTCAATGGGGGGGGGAGATGGAAACTGTGGTGAAGCTTAAAGCTTGACTGGATTGTGAAGGCTTTGAATCTAGGGTTTACACTGAGAAAAATATGCTTAAGGAAAGACTTTTGTTTGATTTTTTTTTGGTTTTTTGCTTCATTATGCAATTCATTTTATGTCTCCCCGAAGTAACTTTTACATACATCGGCCTGAAAACATCGTTTTACTCTAAAAATATGCTCTGAAGTTGAACCTACCATTTGAACACAATTTTGAAAAGACACGCACTTCATTTTCCGACTTTGCTTGTGGGTTTTCAAAAATTGTAGCTTAGCTTTTCCGAATTTCATACAGATAGGATTAAAAATTATCTTCAACCCACCACCGCAAACCATTTTCCACCGTTCGGCGTGAGTTTTCCCACATCGCAAAATCACATGTTAAATTATTTCGCATACTTTCCCTACAAACCCAGTTTTAAAATAATTTTTTTCTGTACAAAGTTTTTCGGATATTTTCACAGCCTGAGGTCGGATTTTCCAACATCGCAAAATCAAATTATTTCACCTTTTATGTTTACAAATCGATTTTCCAATCAATCGTGTCATATTTTCCATTTTAAACTAATTAGAGGTTTTTTTTTTTTGTTAATTTTTTTAGAACCTTTTGGAACATTTTGTTCCTGCTTGACTTATCTCCCATTTGATATTCGTATAACTGTCTATTTATGGTTTGTGGGTTGAGCTTTGTTACAAATTATCTTTACAGCTTTATCTTGTTAGTGAGATTGTTTATAGCTTTAATTTCCTATAGAACATTTAGCAGGCTCCAGGTCAATAAGTTATGACTTATGTTCATAACATTTTCAACTCGCTGGTTGACTATATAGCTATTTCATGAATCCCCACGATTCAATCATCAGCAGTCTTTGCCTACTCCCAGTGAGTTGGTAGAAGAATTGGTATAACCACTTGGGCATCCCTAAGGTTACTAAGGTCCATAGGGCGAAATCTTTTCAGTCTTCTTTTCTTTTTTCGGCCATGTTTCCTTCGTGGTCGCTGTAGTTTCCAAGCAAGGTGGTATGGGTGGGCAGCCAGCGTTTCTATATAGTCTCTGGCCTGCTTATTAATAACATCACCCACTTTAGTTTGCTCCTGGAGCTCAGCAGCCAGCTCATCTTTTGTGCCTTAAACTGTATTGATTTGACCAGACCGTAAACCTTCGGTCAAGAAAAACTCCTAGGTATCGGTATCCTGCAAAGTGATTAAACAGCTTTCCTTCGAGGAAAACTCCTGGGCAATCGTCTTTTCTCAGCAACACTGACACACTTTGAGTGGTTTAGATCCGATTTTTCCATTTTTATAATATATACTCTTGCATCGTGTCAGAAGCGGTATATATGCAGGGATCCCTTGCCAATAGTGCTGTGTCGACTGCAAAGGAGACGATTATGAAGTCGTTTCTGTAGACGACTTAAGGCATATCTATGTATAAGTGGAGTGTCTCAAATATTATCGATTAGGGCTATATGACACTTGCCGATATTGTCGGCCAATATTGTTCCTGACAAAAACAATATTGGCCGCCAACACGGCATTCTGTGCTGGTAAACGTTTCTTGAGAAGCGACTAGTTGAACAATCAAACCAACATCACTAATGTATTTTTTTGTCAGAGTTACCAATATCGGTCTCCAATATCGGCAAGTATCATATAGGCATTACTAGATCAAATGACAAATGTTATGCGATTTGAACTGTTCAAAGCCAAGTAGATTTTAATCGTACGGTTTTGCTTCCTTAAGCTGCTTTTACACTTGTCATATATCTCCAAACAGTCGGTTGTAAAACTTCTGTAATAAGAATCTCTTATCAAATAGAATCTGTTTCATTTTATCAAAGGTTAAATTTTCTAAATATTTAGAAAAATTTGATTTGCTATTACACTATCGTCAGGGAGTCTCTTAAGAGTTATATGACAATTGTAAAAGCAACTTTAAACTGTCAAATTACATCAAAAAAGGCAACATTTTCTAAATCTTTCGAGTTATTTGCTTTGCTATTACATTTTCCTCAGTCAGTCAATATAGAAAATATCTCTAGAGATTTCCAGGTCATCCCTGACAGAACGAGTTTCAAGTCAATCGTATGAGAAGTGTTTTCTCCGTATAATTTTGATGAATTTTCATCAATTTTTCTTATTGTTGAAATCAGGAACATACGTGTCCAATTATTTCGCGTTTTTTTTGCTTACAAACCGAGTTTCAAGTCAATCGGATGAAAATGGCTTTTTCGATACAAAATGTTCCGGAATATTCCCACCCAAGGGGCGTATTTTCCCACATTGGAAAATCACTTGTCAAATTCACAGGCTTACAAGCTTTTGCACCAGAGAAGTTAGCTAACTTTCCATAGGTGTTTTTGGTCGCTGAATTCAAATCAATGGTCCGTTTTCCATTTTTTGATAAAATCCTTTTTTTGCCAAGTTTAAATAATTCTGAAATATTTATTGCTGATATTAAAAATCTTGAATACCAATCCAACTATAAGGAAGTTTCCTAAGCTGAGGTGTGAGTCTCAGTCTCACCAAGGTCTCCTATTGAAAAATTTATTTATTGCTGGGACAAAGAAAAGGCTACCCCCCTTATGCGGCCACTGCCACACAACGGCCAAACAAATCACAGCCCCTCCCTCTCTTATATGCCTCAGCCACCCCCCGGCGGTATCCCTCTGTTGCTGCCAACCACTCGAATCCATCCAGTCTTTGTCAGTGAGCCGTCGCGGAAAACCGAAGGACGGTGCACTGTAAAGGCCCAAAGCGTCCAAAGCCCAAGCCGCACACGCAGAGTTCCTTCTCGAAACGTGTACGATCAGTAGATGGTCGCCCGTTGCTACCGGAAGAGTCAGCAGCCGGATAGCGTATTTGCCCAAATCATTAACACGGGGAGTTGTCGGTTTTAAACAGCTCACACTTTAACAATTTTTATTCAGTATTTTTGATCCCTTCCTATTGTCCAACCGCACTTTTTGGTAACATCCCTACTCTTGTTTTACTAGCCAGCTCACCCGTTTCCTCCTTCTGACTGGGTCACTGATCCTCCTGAACTTCGCCTCCTCGGGTCACAGGTGGGGCTTCTCTTCACTTGTCTTCGCTTTACTTCGCTTGACTTCACTAGAAAATATCTGAAGCTTAACAGAAAACTGTAGGATGGTTGATAAGTTGCGAGATAATAAATCTTGATTTTGAGATTTCTAAGCTCATATCAATGATTTTCAATCTTGTTATACCCTTGCAAAGAGTATTATAATCACGGTTGTCACTTGAAAAAATTAAATGGCACCAACAAAATTTCAAAAAAGAGCCATTTTCATTAAAAAAGAGCAAAAAAATTGTTCTTCCCCTTATTCATGTTATTTTTTATTTGATTAAATCAAAAATATCTCTTTCACAAAATCGTTAAATTGTACATTTATTTAAATTTTTGAGTATTATTAAACGTACAAAAAAAACCCAAAAAATATTTCATTTATTAATTAGTTACTGTGGCAATAAAATGATAAAATTGAGATTTTAATACCAATGGCTTGCTCGGATTTAATTCTCTATTGTGTCCAAATTTCAAAACAATCGGAATAGTGGTTACAAAGATAAGACGGTAAAACAAAACAACGTAAGTCTTAAGAAGTCTGAATAAAAATTGGTCTGTTAGTCAAAATACTAAAATAACAACATGACCTTATCACAATGACTTATACGAGTATACTTAAAGAAATAACGCTTCCAATCTGTAATAATGTTCCACTTTACGAACAAATAATTTTTTCACATATTCATTAAGGGACGATTTCTCATCTCCTATATAGCTGCTATTTGCCAGATAAACATAGAATTTACTCTGTAGCTTGTTAAACAGACATGTGTTAAAAAAATTGTAGAATTGTTTGAGATACTTTATTTGAAAGTTTAAGAGTTCTACTTTCCGATATCATAGGGAGTCAAAATGAAATATCGGACTCCAAACTAAACGCGCCTTAAGCTAAAGTTACTAAAAATCTAGAGGTGATGGACCATTTCCGAAAACAGATTCGTGTTAAGCAGATGTACGTAATCTAGAATCACTACCAACCCTTCAATTTTCTGAATAAAGTCAAATTTTGGTGTCTTGTGTTGATTTTAAAGTAGATTCCAGTCTCAATCTGATTGAAATTCCATATTCAAATCTTAAATAATTTCAAGAATACAATTGAAAGCATTTTTGATGTGTATTCATTAAATTGACTATTTATTTTGGCTTAAATTGTAGACTTCTAGAGTCTGAGCCAAGGAAAATATTTTGGGAACATCCCACTGCTCAAGCAAGCTCGCGCAACCATCTTGTCATTTCTATTCCCAAAATTATGTGTGGTCTTACTTCGCCAAATTTTTGAAACTCTTTTAATTTCTGCGTCTTTTTCGGGCTCCATGCAAAAGAGCCAATTCCAATAAAAAAGTGTTACAAAGTTACAAAAATTTAGGATTATTATATAAGTGTTCTTAAACGGTGACATTTCAAAAACAGCATTTGCAAGGGTATACAAACTTTGGCACAGACGAAGTTAGCTTGGCCTTCTTGTTTTTATAAGATTGCAAAATTCTCGAAAAAGAGATTTTCAATCTACATTTGAGATTAACTGTTTTTTCTCAGCGCAGAGATGTTTATTTAGTGCAATAAACTGTATAATTTGCTTTTACACACTTCCACTGAAAAATAATTAAGTCAATTTAAGCCCACATCAGACATTTATGTGTTAGAAACTTTAGCCAAAATGCGATTCAAACTGAACTTGTCTTACAAACTTTTTGAACATTTCTCAATTTCTTGGCTTGGGCTACTTAAAATGCTTGTGTTTAAAACTTGTGTAACTCAGATCCAACCTAAACCACTGGCCACTGTTCACTTTTGCACTCCAACTGTGCCCGGATGTCCGGCGTGGTTTTTCAAGTTGAGTTGAGTCAAGTTTTTCGGCCACGCCCTGTCGGCATATTCATCAAAAATTCACTTTAACTTCATTATCATGGTTATTGTTTTATTTATTCCACCTTCTGTTTCGCCTCAAGACACTTGATCGCTCAATTGATTTTGTTGTTGTTGCTGTTGTTGTTGTTGTCTGTCCTCCTTTTCTGCCTGAGCCTCTGCTTTATGGCCGCCTGGTCGGCTCAGCCCCTCCTGCTGCTTTTTCGACGGTTGCGCTGTGTGTGCGCCTTCGCTTTTTCTGCTGCTGCTGCTGCTGTTGTTGCTGTTGTGCTTATTGTCGACACTTTATTGACTACTTTTCTGGATGAATTTGTTGGTTTCTTCGCCTCGGCTGTCGGTTCATTGTGCCATCCAATGCTCTCTGATATCACTCATACGCCCCGCTGTTGCCCCCTTTCCTGCCATTTTATTTTTTATAATTTTATTATATTTTTCTCCTTTTTTTTTCCTCTGTGTGTTACTTATGTGTTTAATTTTTTTTTTACTGCGGCCCAGACACAAAGACATACCCAAAAGGCAGACGACGACGTCGACCATGCCACTTGGCGACTTGGGGGCTTCCATAAAAAAAAAAAAAAATAAACAACAACATACTCAAGCTCTGATTTAGCTGACTTTAAATATGAGTTGAGGTGTTGTCCTCGCTTAAATTAGCTCTGGTCTCTGGCAGCCAACACATATGTATACATATATATAATTTGCCTTTTGTCTTCTGCTTTGTTTTCTCTTTTACAATCCCTGTTTGGTTTATAAGAACAGACAGAGGGAGAGAGAGAAAGCGATCAATGTTCCATAAATCAGTTATATTTTTGGGCTCCGTTTAACGGTTCTTTCAAGTGTGAAAAGTCATATAAACATTTAATTGCCAATCGCATATAAAACCCACCACAAATTGTCATTTAACTGATCATAATACGTGAATTGTAAAAAAAAAAAAAAAATACAAGGGGTAACCTGATCACTTAACAAGATTGATGCCAAAGCACGATTATATGGCATGTCATATAAACTTTATAGACCTGAGAAACCGAAAAGGGGAATATAAGGATGCCTGAGGCAGGCAGGGGGGAAAGTTGTCAAGTTATAAATGAACATGATTTCATAAATTTGTTAAATGATCAACACTGATTTGCTAGTAATAAGAAATTATGTTTAAATGGAATGATAATTGTGTACGGAGTAACTGCAAATTTGATTATATCCTTGACCTAAATGCTGATTTGAAAGTTTAAGGTAACGTAATAGTTGAATATTTTTTTAGTATTTCATTCAATATTGTCTGTTTCTGCTGTAATTTAACATTTTGCCTGATGATGATCCATGGGCAGGTTGAATGAAATTCTTGTCACATTTACAACAATTGGTACATTTGCCTAAGCAGGTGGCATCTTCTTACTCAAACACCTAAAATATTAGATAAGAAATAATCCCTGCCAGACAAATTTGGAGATCTCCACAGGAAAAGTGAAATTGAGACTTTCAGAGCAGCACCTCTGAGTAGCGTAACACTGGCTTAACTGGCTTATCTTCGGACGATTTAAGTAGTCCTCTTCAAAAAATCATAGACAAATACCTCAGTGAAATAAGTATATGTGCAATGAATAAATGTTTTGCTCTATCTTTTTAAACGATACCTTTTTTGTTGGTATACAAAAGTGTGTTCTTGTATTCTATTTATACCCGTTACTCGTGGAGTAAAAGGGTATACTAAAGTCGTGCAAATGTATGTAACAGGCAGAAGGAATCATTTCCGACCATATAAAGTATATATATTCTTGATCAGCATCAACAGCCGAGTCGATATAGCCATGTCCGTCTGTCCGTCTGTCTGTATGAACACCTAGATCTCAGTGACTAGAAGAGCTAGAGCAACCAAATTTGAAATGTAGACTCCTATTGTCTGCACGCAGATCAAGTTTATTTTCAATTTTAGCCACGCCCCCTCACGCCCCCGCAATTTGGAAAAAACGTCATATCTCCTACAGTTTTAATGATAGATGGTTCGTACTTTAGAGATATCTAGTACTCAAAATTATTTATCGATTTGCTGAAGGAATGATAAAGATCGGATGAACGATACTCAAGTTATGAGCAAAAAACGATCAGTTAACACCCACCACCCACCCCACCCATAACCTAAGCATTGCGTTCAGCAGCAATCTTAGTGAGAGAGAGAGAGAGAGAGAGACTTAACCTAATAACCTAAGCATTGCGTTCAGCAGCAATCTTAGTGAGAGAGAGAGAGAGAGAGACTTAGAGAGCGCACTGCGTTGTGCGTTGTGTGTTAACTGGCCGTTTGACTCGTGACCAAATTCGAGCTGCGACATTAAGGGAGCAGAGTATGTAATAGTCGGGCTTGACCGACTTATTTTCTTGTTTTTATTAGGAAAGGTGATACGTTTTCAAAAGTTTTGTTGTCTGATCTGTTTATCGTGATGAATTTGGAGTCATTTATGTTGGATTTAGTAATTGACAAATATCTATTAATATCTGGCGGATAATAAATAGCCGAGTTAAAAAATGTTGCATACTTTTCGGCTGACCCACCTCAGGCATACAGGAAGGCTATTAAACATTTGTTTCCATGAGTAACGGGTATATCGAAGTCGGTTAGAGCCGACTTTAACTTACGCTCTCGTTTTAAGATAACTTTGCAAAATTCTTCTTTGGTCACCATTCTTAGTACCGTTATCATGAATTTTGTGTGGTGTGATTGCATTTTCTTAGGAAATAAGCAGGGAATCAAACCGGAACCAGAACCGGTACCGTATACCGAAAAGAACCGATTAAAGCTCGAAACCAAAACCGGAAGCGATATTTGAAATTTTTTGTATACCGGTATCCGAGAACCGATATTTTTGGAGCCGAAAAGAACTTAAACATAGTACCGGTACCGGGCAAAAACTAGACTGCAAAGCTGCCACTTAGTTTTGGGGGACCTTTACGTAAGTTGGTTAAATCGCATGCTTTCAAAAAAAGAGTCTGGTTGAGCACATCTTTTGTAGTGTGATATAGAAAAACGAGAAACCAGTCTTTTTGAAAATTTTGCATCCTATATTTTTAGATCCTCCTTATAATGTCATGATAACCTTACAACAAAAAAGTACTTGTGTTATCCATTTCTCTTCAAATGAAACTTAATGAGGAAAGCAGCTCTGACCAAGCCTGCAAACCTCTGAAATTCTAAAGAAGGTTCAGTCCGGGGGTTCAAACCCCCTGGAAAGTGTAAGGTTCTGATATCGTTGAGATATTTTTTGGTAAAAAATAAAGCATATTTTTTGATAAGGAAGCTTTCAGCTATCGAAGCTATTAAAAACGTTTATCAATACCCGAATGGGCCTCATTCATTATAGTAATCATTCATTAGTTCTCTACCAGGGACGCACTTTCTATGTTAATCAATAAGCGGATTTGTTTTGTCATTTTACAACTTGACTTTATTTCCTTTTCAAAGTCGTAATATGCAGTTTGGATATAATATTAAAATGGTAATGCTCCGATTCAGCGCTATAAACATTTTTTAAGCGGTCAAAATATTGTGATAATTTTAGATACTCTGAAAAACCTGACTAAAGATATTCTTTGAACCGAACCTTTTTTATCAGAAGAGGTCCGGTTCAGGTCCATGTTCGGGAGGTTAACAATTTAAAAGGTCCGGTGCGATTGAGCCACAAACCTAAACCGAACTGGTTCCACGGGTTCAGGACCGGTTGAAAGTGGAAGCTTAAGTGGATTCATACATGAATTTGTATGAAAAGGAACAGGACAATTCAAATAGATCAGTATTTTCCCCAAACAGTTTAATGGCATCAAACATCATAATTTTTCCTGAGAAACATTCTCAAAATAAAGATGATGAAAACTCGACAAAGTGTCCACATTTGCCTTTGAGAAGGGCAAGTGAGCGTAAAACGTTTGTTTTTTGGAGTATAATTATTATGTCATCGCTATAAAGTTGGGTGGACGCAAAACCAGTGACCGATCTGTCTTTATATCTTAAGGGTACATACCGGTATACCGAAATAAAAATCTATGTACCGGTACGGAACTGAATACCGAAATAATTTTAGAACCAAAACAGAACCTTTTGCCGAAACATAAGTTTCGGTGCGTACCACAACCGGAACCGAAATACGATTCGGTTTGATTCCCTGGAAATAAGTATATGTGCGAGCTTAGTTTGATGTGCATTTGGTGTCCCATTAACCCTATAAGCTTTATTAAAAAATAACGAAAGGTAACTTGTGGATGCATTTATAACTTACAACAACTATTCTATTAGTGATTTTGGAGTGCATTTGTCAGCTAAAGAGCTAAAACTGCTGATATCGAAACTAGAGTCAACCAGCATAGAACCACGATTTCAAACTTTTTAAAAAACTTGCTTTATAATGGTGAGATCAAACGCTGTGGCAGACCAAACAGCACGCTGAAAACGGGAAATTTGTCGTCTTGAGGGTCAGAAAGACATTTCATGTAACGAGATGAAGTGTCATTTATAGCTTAATGTAGCTAGAAGGCGTGTTTTTCAAGTACTTATTGAAAACAATAACCCATCATATACTGCCCGAGTGCCAGTACGAAAACAACTTCAACCTTACTTCAAGAATTTTGTTCAACTGAGTTACACAATGTGGGTTTCTCCGATGAGACAAAGTTTAATCTGCCTTGCGCAAAGGAATAGCTCGCGCGCATACATAAGACGCGCCCCATAAGCCTACATAAAGCAACAACAATTTCATATGCGTGTTCTCCTCTCTTTCTTTCCAAGCGAAGGTCAGCAACAACAATTTCATATGTATCTCTCTTCTCTCTACTATATGGCCGACAAACTCGAACGCAGCAACAATGTTGCCTGCGCTTAGTCAGCGATCGCAGTGCACACACACACACACACAAACAAAAATCGGGTTTCTCTTTCTATTTCTTGTGGTTGTTCTTGCTTGAGTTGTATTTTTCCGCATTTGTATTTGTTTTCACGCGCCCGTAAGCTCATTCTGGGCACCCCTGATTTAGACGATCCAGTTGGATTCCATAAATATTAGCGCGATGTATGGCAACTACAGCCCTCCCCGCATAAGCGAAAACGCGGTGGCGATTCCCTAAAGATTTGGTCTGCTTTTGGTCATGGAAGTTCTCGGAATTGTTTTATTCCAACTAAAACTAGATCCGAGATGTATGTACAGTTGTTGGAAAGTCAACTTGTTGAATTTGAAAATAACCATTGGGAGAATTATTGGATTTTGCAACAAGAAAAGGGCGCAATTCATAACAAATTCTTCTCTTTCGTACAGAAACATTCCGGTATTTGATTGACCCGGAATTAAAACCCATTGAAGACCTCTGGGGAATCCAGTATGCCAGAGTTCTTAGGAATGGTCTAAAGTTTTAGACACTCAAGCTGAGTTTCATTAATTGTTCGCAAAAACGTACTGAATGCTGCCGTATCAATTGAGGGCAACTTGACACTCAACATCAGCTGGCGCCATCTATCTATTGTGGCGACATCTATGTACCAGCAAACGGGTTAAGGGTTGTCAAGTTATAAAGGGTTCCATAAGAAAAATAATGAAGGACCAATTATAGAATTTTTACATTTCTATCGCTAAATGGACTAGCTGAAGCCCTTAAACATAAAGTTCTTTATCGATGACAGTCGCGTGTCTTGCAAGGAATTTGTCATACAAATCGAAAGCAACTTGATTCAATTCGATTAAGTTCTAAATTAACTGCGTCTATTCAAAATACGAAAATATTCTCTACTCTTGATTAACTTCATTTATAGTTCAGTTGCATCTTTTTTTACTTAACTTTGAAAAACTGTTGCGCATTTTCATGAAAAACAATTCAATTTCCAAAAGTAAAACCCATATCAACCACATTCGAATCCAAAAACCCGTTCCAAACCTCCCTAAAAACCTCCCCAAAAACTTGAACCCAACATGTTAAATGGAAATGCATTTGCCTGGCCCGTCTGTGGGGAGTTGCAAAAATAAAACCAAATAGACGGAAAATGGGGGAGAAATGCACAGCCACAGTCTCAGTCCCGATCCCGTCTCGACAGCTCCGAGTTCATTGCATTTTATGCGACGCGACGTTGCAGGTAAATAACAATATGCCAGGACTACGCACCCACCAAAAAAAAAAAAAGTGGGAGTAAGGACGCTTGGTGCTACGGCTGCTCCTGCTCCTCTGGCTGCTTTGTTTGCCATCATTGCATGTGCCGGGCCCAGAGTCTCACAGTCGTCAGCCCTCGCAACCAAAAAGGCCACAACACAATTTTCTCACCAGGAATGAGGCAGCAAGTAGAAAGCAGGAGCTGGAGCCCAACACCCGCTAAACAAAAGGCACAAAACGTCAGCTCATTGAGTTTGACTTTGGTTCGGGCAGGCTGGCTGGCTGGCTGGCTGGCTTGCTGTTTAAGTCAAAGGGGAGTGAGGACTTTACAGTTGCCAGCAACTGACACACGACTCCCAAACCCCTTCAAAACAACAAAAAAAAAAAAAGCTTAATCGAGGCATTGCAAGTCATGGCCACAGAAAACAAATCCCAAACATTGATCGAGGCAATGCTGACAAGTGTGTGAGTGTACATGTGTGTGTGTGTGTGTGCGTGGGACAGAGCAGAGGCCTAACTTAGTGATGAACCAACTTTGGGATCACGCTGAGCTGGAACAATGAATGAAGGATTTAAGGTTACGAGAATCAATCGAAAAGCGTTCAAAAATCAGAAATCCAATTATAAACAGCCGGTTTCAAGCTGAATTTCAGCTTAGAAAATACGAAAAAAAAACTAAAATTTAACGCTGAAACGAAGGAAATGACCAAATCTAACTAGACAGACTGTGCCATAATCTGTATTTGCTAAAGCTTCTACATACGAACTGGTATATCATGGTTAGACAAGAAGAGAGAGGACATAGATCATTGAGTATTGGAGATACTTATAGTCCTTATAGGACAGGGTTTCCCAAGCAGAGAGCGCGGAAATGTGACTTTGTCTCTCTCTAACACACAAGGATGCATGACTTCGGCAAGCATTCGGTGTGAATTGGCTAGTATGTTCGTGCCCCAGGGGCTATAGCTGGGGAACTCAGTTATAGGATATCACAGTGGTTAAAGCGAGATGAACATATTCCCAAATGCACTCAGAGAGCGCAATTGAGCGCGAACAGCTGACTAGTTTGTGACAGAAGCGGTGTTGAATGCGCAACCGTTCAGTCCTTGATACAACTAATGAGGTATGGTCAGCCCTCAGTTCGATCTCTGATTCAGCTTAAATGTCTTCAATGTGTTGCGAAATGTTTAATGAAAAAGCTCTCAGCGTACAATTTTAGGTAGTTGGCCATACCTTATTAGTTATATCATGGTTCAGTCTATATATCCTAGTCTGAGACACTGTTGTGCCAAAATAAAGCGACGCTAACCAGCTGTGACCTACTTCATCGACCGCTGGCCACTGACTGAAAAGCTGTTTGCTTTGTTGTCACAAGCCTAGGCATGTGTTCGGCTAGCAAAGTGTGTTCGACGTGACAATCGCTGGTGTTAAGTACTGTCTATTGGCTATACTTCATCTGTTGGTTCACAAACTTGGTAGAACGACAAATAACGCTGATATATATATCAGAGATTTGCATGAGTGCCTGTTTATTGACTGCATCAATACTCACTTTAAAAGCGTATGCGGTGTGATTGACACTAGAAATTTTGCAGTTCAGTCAAATACACCAGCGTTCTGATATTGGTATTTTTGCGACTGAGTGTCTTGGTTGATCGTCTGTCAAAGTGGTTGTTTCCGCTTTGAGCGGTACAGCATGTTGATTTCATCCGCGATTGCCAGTCGCACACATACATGTAAAATATACGTATGCATAACTTTTATTACCTCCGCTCTCCTCTTCGAAAAGCAACTCTTAAAGCCGTTAAGTTGTTGTTCTTATCTCAAGAGAGACAAAAATACAAAGAGCGTTCCTAAAAATTTTTGTGGTGCTTCCATCAACACCCGCTCTCTACTTCGGACCCGGCCAGCCATAGCTACCACGAGCCGATGTCAGTCGTGTTTTCACGCAAACGCGATCCGAACTCCTGATAGTGTGAATCGGTGAACATTGAATTGCAAGTAAAACGGCTGTAGTCTGGAGAGAGCTCTCTTGATCACCAACACACCGAAGTCCAAATATTCCATGAGTGTTGCAAATACCCAATACATTTTTTGCTGTAGTTGGAGATACTCAAGTGTGAAAAAATCAAATATGAATGCTGTACACTTGTAATTGTGGTGCAGATCTCTGATGTATCTTATGCTTATAAATCTCTGGGCCCGACTGACTGACTGACTAATTATCAACCCACAGCCAATACCGCTTATCCTAGAGAACTAAGATTTGGCATAGACCTTCGTTTAGTTAGGCAGGCGCGCAATATGAAAGAAAATTTGGAAAATTTAACCGCGAAGTAGGTGAAAATGCCAAAGCAAAAGTTTGTATGGGATATAACTCTCTATTTTCTCTGTAACTGTTGTCTATAGTCTTCATACATAAATGAAACCAACAACAGTCGCAAAGTGATAACAGTTATGCTCTCAAATGATCTCTCATTATCAAAAAACGCGGGAGTGCACTGCAAGTGTACCAACAACGACAACAACAACTACATATGTACATTCTTGTGGGTGGGTGTGCAGCCGTGTGTGTGCGTGCCGGTACACCTCCCTTCATTTGATTCAATGGAAGCCAAATTATTATTTCGATTTTGCTTATGAGCAGGGAATTTGTGAGAAGAAGAATACTATCAATGAGTACAAACACTAACAACAAAAACCACTCGCTGCTAGGTTAGGTTAGGTTAGGTTGTGATGCGGTGAGGCTTCTTCACACAGACCAAAAAAGGCCATACCCCAAAATTTGTACTTTTAGACAGTATTCCCTTATGAACCACTTAGAAAGTAGCACAAGCTTTAGTAGCAAAGCCATCTCAATTTCAGACCCGGCTGAAATGTTAGATAGAAAAGACTGACCTAGGATTGAAATTCCTCTCCTACTGAGCGCTGGGCAGTGGAAGAGAAAATGCTGAACGCTTTCTTCTTCATCAACTGAGCAACAGCTTCTACAATAGTCGCTATAGTTGATGCCAAGTCTCGCGGCATGCCTGCTGATCAGACAATGTCTTGTGAGAATTCCTACGAGTTGGGAGGCGTTCTTTCCTGCCTTTTGATGTTAAGAGTGGGAAAAATTATCCTAGAGATTTTACAGGTGTAAAAGGATCTCCATCGATTCGTGGCTATCTTGTAGGTAGTTTCCTTTATTTTAAATTTACATGTCGCAAAAGGCACCCCTATTGTTCTCCTATCCGGTAGGAGCTGGATGGTAAATCCAAGTCTAGCGAGCCTGTCGGCTATCTCGTTGCCTTCAATATTACGTTGTCCAGGCACTCAGACAAGATGTATTTTAAAGTACAGAGCCATCTCATTCAGAGATTTGCGGAACTCAGTAAGTGTTTTAGTATTGTTCGTATTACCGTCAAGAGCTTTTAATGCAGCTTGACTGTCTGAAAAGATGAATACATTTCATTCCTGAACCACGAGTTCTCTTAGATGGTTGGTAGCCTCATGGACAGATCAACCTCTGCCTGAAAGACGACCTGAATGGTCAGAAAGACGAAAGGACATTTCTATGAAATCTCCGTCTTCCACCTGTCTTTCCAATTTTGAGCCATCTGTGTAGATGTTGATGGCTTTTGGTTTGGCATGGGGCAGCGAGTTCCAACCCAAACGACTTGGTATTATGACCTCATACATAGTACCAAAGGCTAAAGTGGGTATGCAATAATCAATATTTCTTGGTGTCGCTATTTGACTACTTATAGTATAGCTGAGTGACCATGGGACCTACACGAAAGGTAGCAGTTTCTCTAAGCCGAATAGCAGTATTACTAGCAATTTCTCTGGCTGCTAGATCTAGGGCTATTAGATGCAACATAATGTTAAGGGTTTGTGTAGCAGTAGTTCGCAAGCCGCCGCTCATGCATAAGCTAGCACTGCGTTGTACTTTATGAAGAGTCCTAAGAACAGAGGGTTTATCCAAGACCGGCCACCAGACTAAGACTCTGCCTCACTCGCTGCTAAGCCCTATCTATTTTCTCTGTAACTGTAACAGTAGCAAAAGAATAACAGTTGCGCTTTGAGTTGTTCTCACTTCTGCCCTCATACTCTCATGATCAACATGCGTGCTCTGCAAGTAGTAGTAAGCAAGTAAATTTCTGATCACATTCGAGTCTTTTTCGTATGAATTCAGACTGATTAAAATAGTCATAAATGCGCTCGTTTTCTGATCGTAAATGATACTTTTGTCGGGAGAAAATGGTACCCTAGCCGCGACTCTTCATGAAGAGCCGCTTATACCCCGTTTTTCTGATCAGTTTCGAGTCATTTGAGAGTCATTTCGAGTTATTTTTTAATGAATCACATTTTGCACGAGTCATTTTCGAGTCTTCCTTAAGCCGCACATGAAACTAATCTCTTTTTAATCATCAAATGGGCTTCAACTCACCAAGGTAGGTGATTCTTGTTAAGATGATCTTCCAAATACTGGGTGGGGTGTGTGTGCATGCTGCAGTTGGGTTGTGTTTGTGGGTGTGTGGAATGAGTGAAATGAGTTCAACTAGTATAAGAATATATATATCTTATGTTCGACCAATCTACCTTTAAAATTGTGGGAGATATGGGGCTTTTCTTCAAATGCGGGAGAGACAGGGTTAAAATTTTTCTAAATCTCTTTCTTGTGATTGTTATTATTTGACAAATGATTTTCCTTATATGTAAGTATTGGTGTCTGCATTGTGTGGAATGATCAAATCATGAGCTGGGCGCGAAAATTGAGTTTTGAAGCAGTCCATCGCTTGCACACACTGCACTTGTTGCGCCGTCTGATTCTGTGTGCTGGCGCCGGCACGTGTAGATTTTGTTGTTTTAACTCACGCTTGTGCGACTGAGAAACACCAGAGTGACGCTGGTTGCGAAAAATAACTGCCAGAGCAATAAGAGCATAGACGTGCCCACCGCTGATCTTGTTCAGTGTTGGCCAAGAAGAGCGAGGCCAAAAAGTGTGAGTTTATTGGTGTGCGAATATAGAGTGCCTTGAATTAGCTTCGGCCTGAACGATTCGAACACTGGCCAGCGACTGAACCACCTTTTACTCTCTTGGGACAAGCCCCGGCATGCGTTCGGCTTGTGTCGGTGTGAATAACGAAATGTGTTCGGACCCCGAGGGCAAGGAGTGACTATCGCTGATATAGTCTAACGATACAAACATTTTTTTTTGTAGTTTAATGAACCGTTTTTAAAGGCGGTTCTTGGTTCGGTAGCGGTTCGCCTCCCATGTATTTCACAAAAACGAATCATATTTTATGCAAACTTGGTCGCTTTGAGTTCTGAAAGATATGTAGAACAGTTATGTGGATATTCCTAACTCGCATTAAATCACAGTTTTTCGGATAAACATTTGGGGCATCTCCATTCCGCTGCCACTAGCCACATACTAGAATAGCGAGAGTCAAAAATCTGCATGAGACACATACCAGGGTGTTCAGGAGAACCCTTTTTTGGATGGGGGCCAATGCAATGCATTTTGTTGATTTTTTTTTCCATTTTTTTTTTTTTTTTTTTTTTTGGCTGGTCAATGGACACATGGACTTGCTGATGGTCATGGGCCTGGGCTCCATCACACAGTACAGTTTGTGCCCGCAGCAGAAATCATAAAACGAAAAACGAGTTACAAAACTGCTGAAAATTCCGCCAGAGAAGAGTCAGAAGCAGAGAGAAAAACAGGTAGGCGACTTCGTTTGTGGAATGCAAACTAAAAATAGGAAGCCAACCTGGGTGTAGGTAGGTAGGGGTGGGGTGAGCAGGAGCAGCCCAAGCTCTATTTATGCCCTATGTGTCTGTCTGTGTGTGTGTGTGTGTGTGTGTGTGTGCAAGCAATGCCAAAGTCAGACAGAGGAGGCAGAGGAGAGCGAGAGGGTCGGACAGTTCAGTTCAGCCAGTTCAGTTCAGAATCGCTTCTAATGTCTGCCCAACGACGTTGCCATTATATCGTTAGACATGGCAGGCCACCACACCACATCACCCAATCCCACCTTTTGCAATCCTCCATTGAATGTCTCGTTCTTGGCGTCGCCAGTTCTGCCCGTTGACTTTGATTGCAAAGTTTACATGGCACCAAAGTGCATTTTCAATAAAAGGAAATATCAAACTTCAAGCTTACCAATGCAAACACCAGCTCACACACACACACACACACACACACACTCATACCTACATGTCTATTTGTATATATATTTTCAGTATATTTATCGTGCCTTTAGTTTTTTGCACTTGTTCCCCCTTTGAGTGTGTGTGTGTGTGTCAGGACGACAGAAAACCTTTGGCTGGCTCTGCCATGCTGGAAAATTCTATGACCTCGCGCTTTCAAACTTGTCGCTGACTGAGCTCCTTTCAGTCCTCTAGAAAAAGATATGCCAAGTGAACTTTAAATGTAGTCAATGCAATGGCAATAATAATTCCTGCCTTTAGTTGAATTTTACTCGAGGGAATTAAATGGAAATATTTTGAAAGGTAAATGGTAGCCAAGTGTGCTCAAATTAAATAAGGGAATTAGCCAAAGTCTGCAGATGAAAGTTGCGAGAAAAAGATACATAGAGAACCTTCGCTTGCTCGTCTTCCAAGCCTTCCACCGTTTCTTCCCCTTCCAATCATTTCATCACTTCCTCCTCTCCATCTTCCTGAGTAAGTTGTTAAATGTAATAGATGCACCACAGACGAAGACAAAAAAATTTCGCGGTTTTGCGACGGAATTAAGTGGAAATACTTTGAAAGGTTAAGAAACGCTCAAATTAAATAAGGGAATTAGTCATAGTATGCAGATGAAAGTTTCAAGAATTAGCTTTACAGACACCTTTGGCTTCTGCTCTTTTAATCATTCTACCGTTTGCTTCTCTTTCAATCCTTCCACCACTTGCTGCTCGCCATGATCAGGCTCGTACGTAAGTACCCTGTAGCTCAAGATTGTATTGAGATATTGAGGCACATCTATCGCACAAAGAGTCCGTAGGATATGATGCCTCCCTGCCAAGTTAAATTCATTTTTGATCTCTAATGTGAACACCAAGCAATACTCTTTGCTACCAAACATCCAGCGTTGTCCTTCAATGGCTTGACTGGCAAAGTTGTGCAGCTCATGGACTGCGTGAATAGTGGAACATCTCTTCCGAAACCCGAATTGCAAAGGGGACATACATGCTTCCACTGTGTCCTCCAATCGTGCTTGAATGATAAGCTCTAATATTTTCCCCGTCGTATCCAGCATACATAGTGGTCTATACGATGCTGGGTCATCCACCGCGTTTCCTGCCTTTGGTAGTAGCACCAACCTTTGCCGCTTCCATCTTTCTGGGAAGGTTTCCTCCGATAGCCATCCATCGAAGGCTTCAGGTTTGGCCCTCTTCCTGTGTTAGTTGTTAAATGTAATAGATGCACCACAGACGCAGACCAAAAAATTCCTTAGATTTCCGACGCAGGCGACGCGCGATTCCAAATTCATCATAATTCGCGTACCATTAATGACACTTATTTCCAAATATTTGGGGCATATGAACCTATACTAAACATTCACCAAATTTGGAACCAAACCAAGGTCCGAACCAAACCAACCTGTGATTCGGACCATAAAGTTAAAGAAGTATCTATAACTCCGTACTAGTGTTGGGTTGTTCATGACAGAGTGACTAAATTGAGAATTTTTTCAAACTGAATAAGTGAACATATTCTTCTTCAATTGTTCATTCTTCTTAAGCGAGTCTTGTTCAGTCTTTTTCAATCTATCTTGTTCTTGAATTGTTCTAAGAGCTGTGCAGTCTCTTTTGCTTAGAGAGTTGTTATGATACAACTACAACAGGGCGCTTAGCCAAATTTGGAACTAAGCTCTTTTGCTAAGAGCGCGACAAAGAGAGCGAGCCATCTTGCTATTTTTAAGGTCCGATCCAGTGAACATGTTCAGTGAAATGAACAATCTTTACCCAACACTACTTCGTACAGCATCCTTCTACTGAATTTTACTGTTGTAAGACATTATTGTACTCAGAACTTACCACTGGGTGGGTCAATTTTACTTTCCTAAACTCCATAAAACATTTCATCTTTCACGCCCTCGCACTCTCTTCATACTTTCTATTTCTTTGGCACGCATTTGAAATACAATAAAAAAATAAAAACCGTTAGGTAAATAAATTTCAGTGGCAATAGCAACTAACCAAAAAAAAAAGCACCGAAATGTTGACATGCATCTCATATAACGCGTACCCTCGAATCATCCAGCAATGTCTTTTCGGTTCACGTTTGCGTCCAAAAAATTTCATTGTACCCACGCCGCGGCGAAGCGACAAGCGGAAATGGTAAACATTACCTACACTTACTTGCCTAAGAAGGGGGTGGAGCGGGTTGGCTGGCAGACGCGGAATGGGAAATACAAAAAAACAGTTAGTTATGAAACCAAAGCATCACTCAAAGAGCCAGCCGCCAAAAGACGCCCGCACAAGCATAGACGCAGGGCCTAACAAGAGGGTAGGGGGATATGGCCAAGTGACAGCAGCCACTGCTGCTGCTGGAGAAGCTAAAGCAACTTTCCAATGTGCACACACACACACATTTTATATTATTTCATTATTATTATTGTTTCGCTTAGTTTTTTTAACCAAAAAATAAAAAGCAACAACAATCCCAGTTGCATGTAAAATTTTTCGTGGTATGGAAAGAGTTGGAGGTTTGAGGCAAACCACCAAAAACGCAAACGCAGCTCAGCCATAAAAAAAAAAACCTTTCATAGTTAACAAACAAAAAAAAAAAATAAAAAAAACTTTTTCCATAACATTATAACAAATTTTATTTTTCAGTTGCAAATTTGTGGAGAGTAATAGAGACAGAGACAGTTTGAGACTGGGAGAGAGGACGAAAGTTGGCAATGTTTGAAAAATACAAACTCATTAAACTCTGTTTAGAAATTTTACACAAATATTTGAACGTTTATAGTTCAAGTCTTCCTTTCATTTTGACTTTTTCAAGTGAAATTAGACGAATGGCTGTTAGTATTTGGGGAAAAGTTAATAAACGAAATGGCTCGATCTGGGTACAGCCCTTCTCAGAAATCATTTTTTTTTTTATAAAAGTAGTGTAATTGCGTTTTTTCTTGTACCTTGAACTCTAAAACGCATGTACTGGAAACATTTTTCTTCAAAATTTACTTATTTACAAAGAAAGATTTTGATTACCTTTGGTTACATTACATCAAACATCTTCCATAAACATTTTGTTACAATTTTTACTAAAAAATAATAGTGTGAGTGAAAATTAGTCTTTAATTTATATGAAAGCTGAAATTTTTGTGTTTTTTTCATTCATCACAATCATAAAATTAGCAATTATGATTGCACATCACATTCGTTCATCCCAACAATCGAACTGGATCTATTGATTATTTCATCGATATGTTGAATTTTGGAAAGATTTCGGATACTTTTTTTAGAACATTTTATGAACACATTTTGGGTTCATTTTGGTAAACGTTTGGTACAATTTCCGGAAAATTTTTGACTCAAATCCTGTGAACCAAAGAATTTTTATCCAAAACGTTATTTAAACAACCTTTTGTGGATTTTTAAATGTTTTTTTTTAACTGTATAGGAAACGGACAATATATATACGGATACCGTAACCGAAAAATAGCTTTCGGCCGAGTTACACTCCGCAAACGATATCGAAAATCGTTTAAGTTGTTACCCGTATGTTAAACCAAACCACGTTTGTGAAAATTTCTCAACCAAAACCTGTTCCGAACACAAATCAAAATCACCCCGGAAATACTACTGTGAACCAATTGAATCGGGAAGAAGTGTGCCACTCTGCGACACTTCTGGGAGGAAAGAAAGCGTTTCTTCAGGGAGATAGGAAATCGTCTCTTCTTAGGGATAAGTAAGCGTTTCATTCTGGGGATAAGAAAAAGTCCCTTCGTAGCTATAAGAAAAAGTGTCTTCTATAGGATAAAAGAGTGTATCTTTCTGGATATAGAAAAACGATTCTCTCTAGAGTTAAGAAAGCGTTTCAAATCAGCTTACAAATCAGGTGTGGTGTGAATCCCAAGTCGTAAAACTCAATCCGTTAAGCCGAAACACCGAAATAGACACGTCCCCATCCCCGTTGACTTAACCGTACATCAACTCGGTTCTCTGGCAAAAACCTTAATGTTAGTCGTTGGAGGAGAAAATGTACAAAAGTAAAATCAAAGTTTATCTGACACATTGCAGCTTTATAGAAATTGACAAATCGGCCCTAAATATGTTAGCGAGTTTAACTGTATATTAATAAGATATAACTTAGAGCCAAGGGCTTAGCCGTCATCCGTATAAAGTCGGTCTAAGATCCAACGTCAAAATTTGGAAATATATTATTTTACCTAAGTAGTGCCATTTATAAGAACCTTAAGAACAAAAATCAAACCCAATTTTAAGGTTCTTAGAACTATAATCGTACACTGAGAACATAAAAATCAATCTAAAATCTAGATTAAAAATCTCGTTTTACAGAATCTTGCCATCATTTAATAACAAAATTGAAAAACCTTGAAATGAGCTTAGAAATCTTAAAAACAAGATTTATCATCTCGCAGCTTAACAACCATGCTACAGTTTTCTGTAAAGCTTCAGTTGAAAAATTTTATGACAGATAGATTTATTTTGTTAAAAAAAAAAAAAAAAAAAAAAACAGTTTTCGGTTGCAATGCAACCCAACCCCCCTCCTGGGACTCGAACGACGACCTCTTCGTTCTAAGACACATAGTTGGAGCTTGGCCCCTTTGCCGACTTTACCAACGGGTGCCAATAGTAAGAGGCAACCAGTTGCAGTATAAGAACTCAGCCTGCAAAAATCTCGGCTCTTATACTGCGACTGGTTGAGCCTAACAGTTGACGCTCAATGGTAAAGCGGTGGTCTGTGTGTTTCAGTGCGCAAAAGGTACTGAGCTCCAAGTCCGAGTAGAGGTGGATTAATAGTTTACATTTATATAAGTTTTTCAGAAAAAAGAAAATGTTAATAACTGAAACAAGCCCAACCCAAACCACACCACAATTCCCCCACCCACCACATAAAAATAAAAAATGCTTAATTTATTTATGTCTATTCTTTTCCTATTAAAAAATTATATTGTATCATATTAAAGTCGGGTATAAACGATCTTAATTTAAGATTGTTGGATTAAGATTTAAATTGAGAATATAATCTTGAGCTAAGATTATCTCGTCTCTGTCGAATTCTGACACCGTTTCGTCTCGTTTCAAGATTATAATCTTGCTTTCAGATTGATTTTTTCCCAGTGTAGTCATTTTACCTTATACTCTATGTAAGCCTAATCCGGGGTAGGAGAAAAAATGATCAATAAAGTTTATTTTTCAAAGTGAAACACGAACAGCAACTCTGCTTCTAAGAGTTTAAGAAAAAATTGTTTTTTTTTACGAGTGAAAACTAAAATCGCAAATCAATTACATAATCCCAAAACAAAAATTCTTAGTTGTACCCACAATAATAATTTAATAACAATTTAATAGTTGAAGCCAATTCAAATAACTGCTAACAATATGATAAATTTCAATATGTATATATATCAAATATTAATCGATAGTCAAGCATCACTCAAAATGGCCTCAGGAATTTGGAATCGTTGTAAATGCTTTAGTTGCAGTTGAATGCTTTTGCAACAGCAACATAGCACACAGATTGCTGACGGCACTCAAAGTAGTAACCAAAGCAACAACAAAGCCGTTTGCTAATTATTTCAAATTTTCATTTTGATTTAGATTGAACCTTAGATCTGCTGTTGTTGCTGCTGCTGGTGCTGCTGTTGCTAATGTTGCTGCTGCTGTTGCTGGTGCAACTCTGACCATGCCGGCAGCAACAACTCGGCTTGGCCTCATTATGTTCAAACATATTTCATATGCCAACAACAACAACAACAACAACAGCAACTTTGCTACGTTTTATTTTTATTGTTTCTTGTCTTGGTTTGCTGCTGTCCGGTGAAAGTAATCATCATCATCAGCAACAGCAGCGGCAACGGCAGCAACATTAAGCTGAGGTAAACAAACTAAACATTTTTACACTCGCCAAAATGTTCACTTGAAGAACCAACATGAGACGATTATGAAGATTTCTAATTGAAAATAAAATGGGAAAAAAATCAACGTTTGCAAAAAAGCCAAACATGGAGTGAAAAAAGAGTAAAAGAAACTGAAACGAGGTCAACTGAGGTCAACACTCATGTTTATGTACCCCGAACCCGAACTACTTCATACTCTACTAAATATTTGTATGACGACGAGGGGCACAGAGATTCATTTATGGATGTGAGTGTGAGTGTGAGTGTGTGCATGTGTGTGTGTGTGTGTGTGTATGGGCTTGGAACTGCATGCATGGCCAGACCAGAAGGGAGGGGTCTGAGCATAAACTAAATCAAACAAAAGGCAAAACAGAGCAAAATGTGGAGCGACGACGACGACGACGACGACGCTATGGGAGCACTTCAATTGAGTTTTACATAGATTTGTTGTTGTTGATTTGATTTCCAACTATTTTTCTGTACTTTTTGTTGTTGTTGTTTTTGTTGTAGGTTGACTGGCGACAAAATGGACAACAACAAACAGCGAAAACTCGTTCGTATTGCTGCGGTGTCAGGGCAGCAGCAGCAACATCTCGTCGTCGTAGTCGTCATGACTTGGCAAATGCTCGCCAACATTATCGTCTTGACCATCTCGTGAACTTCATTTGCAAGCGTTGAGGAGGGGTAGGGCGGCAAGGGGCAGGGTAAAGCTAGGGAGGTGGGCCAACATACATATTTCATTGCTGTGGCTGCTGTTGCTGTTGGCATAGCAAGTGTTGCCAACTTTATGGCATTTAACAAACACAATTACATTAGCTTCTTGGGCTTCTTTGCGTTTTGCCAGCTTTTGTTTTTTGCCGTTACCTTTTCTTTTGCTGCAGGGAGTAGGTGGGAGGGGGGGGGGGATGGGTCAAGCGGTTGGTGATGAGTTAACTGTTGACCAAGTTAACTACCTAGAAATTCCATTCCTGATCAGTCCCTTGCTTATTTGTAGAATTTTAGCCATGTTTGAGGTAAAATAAATGAAAATTTTTCTAAAAGACAATTTTAATCTTAGGACAAAAACCAAAAAGGTAAATCCAACATTGTTGATTTAGTAAATTTTCTTGATGATTTTACCAATTTAAACGTATAAACAAGATAAAAGTCATTTAGAATCAACTGTGAGTGCCTTTGATTTCAAACTGCCAACACTTTTGATTTCTGCTGTGCCAATTTCAGTTGGATTGGTCGAGTATGGAATTCGAACTTGTGAATTACAAGCAAGCAATTACACAGGCCAAAAAAATTACCCCTTTTGTGAGGTTCAACCTTCTTTGTATTAAATTCTGTTACAGTTTTGTGCAGTGATTCCAAAACTGGTCTCGGGTTTTCTCTTGCGGAAAATCGGTTTTGTAGAATTATTTATCTTCACGTAATATTTGTGGAAACTTTGATGCCTTTTCGCAGGGGTCAAAACTCAAATTAAATTTTTTTTGATTTTTGAATTTATTATGTACACCCTGAAAGCAGTCATTTATGATGGTTTCTGTTAAGTTTTCCACCCTAATGTACACTCCAAATTAAATTCGGACATATTCCCCACATCTCGTCGGACTTTTCGCCAGTTTAATAAAATCCCTGAAATTATAACCAAAGAGATGTAGCTTGAATTTGAGTTGCTGCAGGGCGCAAAACGGAATAGCTGTCTCTTGCATATCAACGAAAAGGAGCACATTTATAAGTTTGAAACTTCTTACATGAAGAATGGGGCCACTATAAAGAGGTACGTGCGCTATGGAAATGACTGCCAGGCATCTGTATTGTACCGCGTCGTTAGTGGCGGCCTATGCACAAATGGAGCAAATTCTCATCATAACCGTCCGAACCAAAATCAAAGGATTTGCAGAATTTAAATTAAAGTACAAAATTTCCCATGCTTTGTTAGTCCTAACATTGCAAAACAGTACAGTTCGTGTTTAAGATCTAGAGTCGATGCAAAACTTGTATCATTTGCAAGTATTGAGAGAAATTTACGATATTCATACACGTTTTTTAGTCAATGTTACAACTGGCTAGTTCAAGGTCTTTGGTTGATTATAAATCTTCATATCAAACACAATTTTTGATACAGATCCTATGACCGTTATTATACAGTGTTTTTTCCACCGTGCATCAATTGTACCGAAAATTTTAAAAATCGTACGAGCAAAATGGGACAGAATTTATTTGACCATTTTTCAAGAGCAAAATTGTAAACACATTTAATATTCGTTTGTGTTAACTGAGGGGACAGTATTTCCCCCACTAACAACAGAAGGGGGAATATGCGGCGCACACGCACACAAAGCTTCTGCGACTTGGCGTTGGCTGTTGATGCTGGACTTGTCTATAAGCCTGCCTTTGGAATTCCCAAGCGATTATAGCAATGCTGGCATGAGGTAGCCTCTGCTGACCTGCAGAAGACAAGCAAAGACTTATGATGATTGAATCTATGTGATTTATGAAAGAGCTATATAGTCAGCCAGCCTCCTTTGTGGTGTGTGTGTGTGTTAGAGCTGCAAAAACATCGATAGTTATATCGAATATTTGGTTTTGTGTCACACTATCGATGGTAATTTTTATACTCTGTACCAAAGGTACACAGAGCATGAACAGCCGAGTCGATATAACCATGTCCGTCTGTGCGTCTGTCTGTCTGTCCGTCCGTCCGTATGAACGAGGAGATCTCAGAGATGGTAAGAGATAGAGGTTTGACATGTATGGGACATATATTTTTTATACTTGCCGGCAGATCAAGTTTATTATCAATTTTTGCCACGTATGAGTACAGAGTATGTTATAGTCGGGCTTGACCGACTTTATTTCTTGTTTACTATCGATAGTGTCCAATCATTTTTTCATTCTTTGGCATTTTTCGCTAGTGTTGTCTTAGTGAAAGCAGATCGATTTTAAGGCTCGGATTTAGAAAATTAAGTATATTATAAAAATAGGACGATAAGTTAATAGTGAACATTGCACTTCGATGAGGATTAACTGACGGCTCTGAAACTCAGTGTTCACCATCTCCATAAACTATTTTGCACAATTTGAATGGCATTGCCAGAGTTTTTACGTAGGGTACTATTTATAATTCGGGAACTGGTCACACTTATGCCAATAGCTCAAATCTGGTAACACTAAAAAAAAGTTTGACATTTTTTTGTATAAACGGTTGCACAACGTTTTCATGTAAGAGTGCTATTTGTGTTGTTTACAGTGAGTTGAAAAAAATCAATTTTTCCTTACCATTTTTGAGCGAAACTTTTTTAACGGCAAGGTGTTCTTGCAAAATCTTACATATGCAGGCGGAACTAAAGATTAGGGATGCACGAATCTTACCGAATGTCACATGACGATCTTGCATTATCAGTTCACGCACAGCATCGATGTTTTCTGTCACAACAGCCGATTTTGTACGACCTTCACGGAATTCGTCGCTGAGCGAACTACAACCACGATTTAATTCAGTATATGGTTTTTGATGGTGCTTTATCGCCATACAAAAAACTGAATTAATCGACACACTCTTGTGAAGATTATCCACGTCGAAAGCTGTGAAAAATAATCCAACGAAATCTTTCTCTTGAAATTTTAGTTTTTTAAACCAAATTGATGGTACATAAAAACGTTTATGTAAAACTTTTTGTTTGGTATGACCTGATTTTGCTATTGACATTAGAGTGACCAGTTCCCGAAACTTAAAAAGTACCCCACGTAATACTGCAGAGGGTCAGGAAGCATTCTTATGCCTAACTGGAGCGATAAAAATAAATAAAAACCGATGTATGAGGAGCGCACCATTCCAAAATTGGGATACCAGATTTAAGAGCGAAGGGTTTAGTTTTAGGCTGCCTTCACACTATTCAACACATAAGACATGATAATGTAGTAGTAATTAATAAAAATTTTAAATTAATGGATCTCAATAATTAATGAATATATTTTATATTATATTTATAATATTTATATTATATATATTTTTTTTTAAATTTATATTACTTATAAAAACAACATTTTAAATCTGTAAGCTCTAATTAGTTGATCTTTTGAAATTGTTATTAATTTAAAGTTATTGTGTTTCTACTTTTATGTTCTTATTTCAATAAATATAGTTTGTTGCAATCATTCATTTAATGGCAAGTAGAGAAACCGATATTATCAATAATATCGACTTTTTGTCTAAAAACTATCGAAAAAAATCGAATAGCGTCACCATCGGTAGTTTTGCAGCTCTAGTGTGTGTGTGTGTGTCTTATTTTTAGAAAATTTGTGAACAAACATAACTTATTGACCTGGAGCCTGCTAAAAGTTCTATGATTTATAATAAAATTCTGGTTTCTTTTACAAACTAAGCAATTTAGGATTACCGTCGAAAATGCTTTCAGTTGTTGTGGACAATAAGACGACAGTGTGGGACGGAGACGAATGCTCGGACTATTTTGAGACAAACAGAGGAGTCAAACAAGGATGCCTATTAGGCCCGTTGCTGTTCGCACTGTTCATCGAAGACCTACATGACTACCTAAGCGGAGGTGCAAGACTCGGAGCTGTCACTTGTAAGATACTTATGTACGCCGATGATATGGTACTACTGGCCGAAAGTGCGGAAGAGATGCAGTATACAATTGACAAAGTATCTGTGTATTGTAAGCAGTGGAGCCTTATCATTAACACAGAAATATCCAAAATCATGGTGGTTCGAGATGGCAGAGGGCGCCTTGCAAGAGCGGAGAAGTGGTACCTCGACGGGGCAGAACTGGAAGCTATGAAGAAATACACATCTGCGGAACAAATTGGCAGAAGCAAGGATTGCAATCAACAGCACGTGTAAAAGTTTTATGTCAAGAAAAGACATAAAACCAACTGCGAAATATAAGCTTTTTGAAGCAAGATCCATTAGGCTATATGCAACAGAGGTGAGGGGTTATGCGGAATACGACAGTGTGGAAAAACTAGCACGTAATTTTGTTAAGAAACTTTATAAACTGCCAATTAACCCACCATCATATGCGATACACCTAGAGACTGGTCTACCTACCCTCTATCACAATACGCTGGACAGACATTTTACATATATTAGGAAAATCATGGATCTACCTCAGAACAGACTTCCTAAGTTAGTCGCTATGCAAATCCTTAGCGACCAATCGCAGTGCTTTACAGAATGGCATAAAATTTACCAGGCTAAAAGTATTATTTGTGATATAGAAGACATAGCTGTACTGGAAGGAATTGCTGAAGCCCAGCGGAAATCCTTTGAGGTAACTGCTCGAAGGAGCGAAACTCAGTTTTTGTATAAAGGCCTAAACTTCAACCTGGGTCAAACTAATTACTTTAGAGATGATTTTTCGGTGGATGCCATAAAAGTAATATTTCAAGCGAGATCCGAGCTGCTGCCCCTCAACTATAGACCCCATATAAGCGACGAGAAGCGCACGCTTTATGAGCACCAGGGAGGATACCTTCCATTTCCTCTCAGAATGCCCAATCCTGGGAGAACTACGATACAAATATTTCGGAGAAAGGTTTTTCACAATGGAAAAAACTAGAGATCGACTCAACGGAGAAAATTGGATTACGCTTGCTGCTTATCTCTCTGCTGCTCTTAAATATAGGCTCAAAATCGTCACAGAGGATTTTTAACAAAATTTATAATTATTTAAACTCCTTACTCCTTATACTAAGCTATTAAAAATATCATATAAGTGTGCAAACGGCTAATGCCAAGCAAACAATTTGAAAAATAAATCTACTACTACTACTAATAAAATCAATAATATCTACTTTTACAACTAGTTTATTAATCAGGAAAGCATAAATTTGTTAAATTTTACATTCAGCACTGTGCATATAATGGCATTTAAATTTGAATACGGATATTACGCCCATGGGCTTTATGTCCGCTCAAAAAGCGCAGAAAAAATCTGAGTTATATTTCAAAGTAGTGATCGAAATTTTTCATATGGTCCTTTTGTCCGTGGACGTTTTGTCATATCACCACTCCAACCGTATACTCCGATTCTGCAGAAGGTGGCTCCGAGAGTATAAGCGCGCAGCTTTGCCAAGAATATCGCCGAGAAAAATAAACTTCATGTCAGTGGCTACACGCACATATGCAATGGTAAAATGTGAATGTGCTTTCTGCAGACCCCTAATCTAAAACGATAAGCAAATGTTCGTAAACGAACTAACATTTCTTGCATACTTAGAAAGCAAGGCTGAGTTGTGATCATAAATTGCTGTAACTGCAAATATTTATTTATTATTCATAAAATTCATAAGAGAAGTGCCTTACTGAGATTTGAACTTAGTTCCAGTATACTTCAGTCGAAGTTCTTTGCCTCTAAACTTTTGTCTGCAATGTCTACATTGTAGCTAAAAGTGCTATATAAAATCAAAATAATATTTTTTTTTGTGATTTTTCGTTTCACACTGAAGTATAAAGTGGTGAAGTAAACTAAAGTAATTACTTGACAACTGCGTACTGAGCTTAAACGGAAAAACATTTGAGTGAAACTAAAAGACAGCATTTTGGTGAACTTTGAATTAACCAAACGTTTGTTTTTTGTGTGTAGCTTTTTCTCCTCGAGTCTCTTTAATGGGTTAATTGGCACTCACTGGCCGCCCTCGTGCAAGCTGCTGCTGCTGCTGTCTCATTATCAGCCCACAGAGACCAGCAGCAGCAGCGACAGGGCATCGTTTCTGTCACCATACAAATTCTCGCACAATGCAACTGCCTCGTCGGTCTCATCATCGCTTTCAGCTACCCAAACATCGTGTGTGGCCCAGTGGACAGCGACTGGGACTGCCACTCTGGGTCTTGGACCTCTCTGAATGTCGATGTCGGCGCCGATGGAATGTTGTTAGTTATAAAATGGCCACAAAATCATAACGCGGGCGTGGGCTCTCCTGTTAAACGAAACCCGAACCTGATATTGACGATGATGACGGAGTTGTGGCTGCTGCTGCTGTTCCTCCACGCATTTTTTATGTCTCGTCTGGACTTGTGTGTGAATTAAAATGTTCCTCTATGCAATCCGACAAATATCAAATCAAAACTCGTCGTTTGTTTTTCTTGTTGTTTTTTTTTTTTTTTTATGGCCTTTAGAATTTCTACACAAAACTTGTTTCGGCTGTTTGTTTGTTGTTATTATTACTTCCATTTCTAGGCGGCGTTGGTGGCTCGCTTTGAATGATGATGATGATAAGAGCCGGTCTAAACCGACCATACTCGACCATCATCCATCTGTCCATCTAGCGTTCTCTTTTTGATTATTGATTTATTGTTTTTGTATTTTGAAAATCGTCGCCAGGTACAGATACATTCAAAGCGCACGCTTGTCCATTTCAATGTTGTTGTCATCAATTTCAACAAAAGACCCAGAAATTCTTCTCGAACAAACGTTCGTTCTCATAATTTGTTTGCCTTCCTCGGTCTGTTTGCTTGTTTCTCGACTGTGAGAAAAGATTTTATTTCGTTCAAGTGGTTTTTGATTTAACACCAAAAGAAAATATTTTAATGATGCGTCGTTGTAGTCGTCGACGTCAAATGCAACTGAAAAACGAACGAAAAACGATTTCTAACTTGTTTGGTGGCCTTTCTTTTTATTTTTTTTTTCCAGTTGTTTTGTCTTTTCTTGTTCTCAATTTTGTGGTTCATCAAACGATTGATTAGCTTCATGGGAAAGCCACACAAATGAGTTGATCATTTTCAGATCATTAAAATGTTGGAAACTGGATCAAATCCACCCCGAGACCAACGCAACAAAATGAAAAGGTGAAGTCCTCAACCAGCACAAGAGAGGGTCAACTCAAGAGTAGAGAGACGCAACACTCGACAAGCTGCCAATTGATCCTGTTCCTGTATGTATATATCGAAGCGAGGTTAACATCTGTCACAACTGCTTCCTGCGGCACACCGAATGCTTAGGACAAGGAACCTGGGCAGCTTTTATGAGGTATTTACATTAATTGGCTGTATTTTTGATAAAAAAGAAAAGGTATGCTGGGTTTTGCAAAGCAATTGAATTGAATCGACAATTTCGCAAGGCCCAAACATTTTCAGTGCAGATGAAAGAGAATGAAATGATCGGCTAAACCTTGATAGGAAGTTATTAGAACTAATTTCAAATACAAGTCTTGTCTAGAAATTGCTTAAAGGACCAAATGGTCTTCTTTTGGAGAGCTAACTATACTCCAGAAATTTTTTTGTTGTTTTAAAATAGGCTAGGCTCCAACATTACCCAAACTGAGAAGGTTGTCTTTACAGCTGTTGACAGTTTCTTGCGGTACTATCATCAGTAGACTTTGCTATCGACTGCTGTAACAAAGCACAAACAAGAACACTAAGGATTTTAGACAGCAATTTCAAGTAGCCAATGATTCTATTAGTTAATCCTGAGATCGTGTTGGTTATACACAGAAAAACCAATTCGATATAAACGGGCTAAAGTCAATCCCAAACGATGTCATAAGTCGGTTAATTGCGGATTTTCTCAAACCAAGTACAAGAGAATTGACTTAAGTACGAATTTTTCAATCCCGGCATTCTTGTCTCTAACCCTATTTAAGTTCGGGAGAGATTGACTTTAGTTCGATATAGGTTTATTTCAACACCCGGAGTGATTTTATCTTAGTATGCGAGTTCGATTTGATCCCTTTGTCGGCTCCAATCAAGAAGGTCCGAGATGGATTTAAGCTTGATATTCGTACTTGATTTCATCTCGAAATCGGCTTGGTGTAAGAATACTTTAAATACTTTACTTATATATACTTTTAAATGAGCTCGATATTCTACTATATTCAATGCGAATAAGGATTGCTGCAAAAATGCCCGAGATTGACTTTAGCTTGATATTTAAACTCATTTTGACCCCTAAATTCAAATCCCACAAGAACACCAAGCTACTTTTTTAACGACCTTTTTGCTGATTTATAAACTTGCAAGTTCTAGCCTGCTCGAGGTCATTTGTTGTTTGCAAACAACTGTAAAAGCAGGACACAAGCAAATCCGCAATGGAGGCTGGTAGCTGTTTTTAAGGAACCTCTCGGTTCGACTTAGGACCATCGGCTGCAATTCAGCAGCTACCTTCTCATGTCCCTTAGCTGACAGAAAAATAATTGTATGTATGTGTGCCCATTCAGCCAGACTGTATTAGTGAGAGACTTTTTCACTCTCAGTTTATAACTTGTTCTCGGTTTCATTTCGGTTTGACATTGGAATTCCGAACTTACTTTAAACTCGAGTCAGGATTATTTGATTTTCAATTAGGATACGTACTTGAGATGCGTTTTTTCGTATTGATACAAGCCTTTTAGGATTGTTCCATTCCTTTTCTACTTGTTTCAAGTAGAATCATGTGCGATTCGTACTTGATATTTCAATTTCTTTTTCATTTTGTGGATTCTTTTCTTATGACAGCGTTTATATTCAAGTTTGAACTGGCTGCATAACCATATTAACATTTTAACAGCTCCAATATTGCTCGGAACGAGTTTTGAATTGGGAAAGTATCAAACTACACACTTCCTATAAACACCCCAAATTTCCGGATCATAGCTTAAATAATTTTTGAGATGTAAACCTTAAGACCAATTTGCCAGATCGGAGCTTAGATTGAGCAACTTTTCAACTGGTTAAGCCAGCTGGAAAGTATCTAGCTTAAGAGTACCAGCCTACACACAAAGTTTGGTTATCAAAATCTTAGAAGTCTTACTATTGCCCACCCTGAAGAAGCACCTACTCCCTGCTTGAACAGAGGATAAACGACTATCTTCCCAGTCTGGCCAGTTTCTTCTCCGACAGCAACCAGAACCTCTCAGCTTCTAAATTCTCCACCAGCCTGATAGCTACTTGGACGAAAGAGATCAAACAGATCCTGGACATCCACATTAATAGACACTGGATACCCACCATTAACAACCCCAAGATTCTCGGTGTCATGTTTGGCCCTATTTTTAACTTCGCTAAACACTACGAAGCTCCTTCTCGAAGGAATGAAGTAAGGAGCAGGAACACTGTCCTGAAGTCCATAGCTGGAAGTACCTGTTGAAAGGAAAAGGAAACTATTACCACCTCTTACAAGGCAATTGGAAGGTCTTTGATCAATTAGGCTATAGTAAAGTAAAAGTAAAATTGGCTCAAACAGCACCCTCCAGGAGGGCCAGGGCCAAGCTTTTCTCAATCTCTTGGCGTGTGTGCTTATAATTTTTCGCACAAGAGAAAGGGACCTACAGTTTAACGCCGAATCCGAACGGCAATAGTTAGAGAATTCTGCTTTTTCATGGCTAGTTACTTCACAGCTGGCGCCAGTAGCTGGTGAAGGTGATCGGGTGTGTAAAAGCTTTTTTCTAAAGAAAGGAAAAACTTTTTCTATTAGATGGTCCGAGGCGGGGTCGAACCCACAACCTCCCGCTCCAGCCGCCACACATACGACTGGTACGCCACGCCCGATCAGGCTATATGGTCACCATCAATTAGCGATACCCAGTGGCGAAAACTCCAGTTAGCTCAGAGCTCTGCACTGCGAGTAGTCACCGGATCACATCATAACCCATCCAGACCACCTCCACCAAGAAACAGACGTTCTCCCTGTCCGATATCACAACAAACTCCTTACTCAATAGTTTCTGATAGGCTGCCACCACACAACCCATCCAAACCATGTCTGCACCACTCAAACCATGTGTAGGCGCTTCCAATCTGTGAGATCTTATCAGTTCGACGGCTCCTAGGCGATGGAAGCCCTACTCTCGCATCATACGCATCGATCCTGCTGAGAAAACTCTCCCACGATCGACGAGGGCCACACTGGCTCAGCTCCGCTCGGGGAAAAGTAGAAACCTAAATAGCTACCTCACTCGGATCAACCCTGAAATCGCTGATGAGTGCCCCACATGTGGCCTTCATTTGTTTGCTCAACCCCATTGTCCTCACACCACTAGATCTTTGGACCCACCCAGTCGAGATAGCTTTCTTCCACGTCACAATTTGTGACTGTCATTTTTATACCCTTGCAATGGGTATTATAATTTTGAACAAAAGTTTGCAATGCATAGAAATATTCATTTCCGACCCTATGAACTATATATATTCTTGACCAGGGCGACGAGTCCGTCTGTCTGTCCGTCTGTTTCTACGCAAACTAGTCTCTCAGTTTTAATGCTATCGAGCTGAAATTTTGCACTGAGTCATCTTTTTACTGCACGCTACTAATATGTCGGAACCAACCGGATCGGATGTCTATATCTCATAGCTGTGATAGGAACAATCGGTCGAAAAATGGGTCTTAGTGAGAAAAACTTTTTTGTTTTTAATGTTAACGTCCCCAAACTCAGTTATTATCAATATTATATGCTTTCACACAGAAATGCGAATTTTGGTTAAGATCGGATGACTATTTCTTATAGCTGCCATAGGAACCACCGTTCGGAAAATGGGTCTTAGTGAGAAAAACTTTTTTGTTTTCAATGTTAGTGTCCCCAAACATGGCCAATACTAATATTACATGCTTTTAAACAGATTTTCCAAATTTGGTCAAAATCGGATGACTATATCTTATAGCTGCCATAGGAACCATCGGTCGGAAGATGGGTCTTAGTGAGAAAAACTATTTCATTTTCAATTTTATCGTTCTTAAACTCGACGATTGTTAATCTTATATGTTTTCTAAAAGATTCGAGAAATTTGGTCGAATTCAGATGACTATATGTCGGAAAATGGGTTTTAGTACAAAAAATGTTTAATTTTAATGCTGGCGTTCTTAAACTCTGATTCTAAACAGTATTTGCAAGGGTATACAAACTTCGTCAGAGACGAAGTTAGCTTGGTCTTCTCGTTATGGATAATCGGAAAATCAGAAATCAATCAGCTGTTTCTGCCGCTTAAGTTGGCAGTTAGATTGTCTAAGAACAGACTCGTCGGAAATACTAGTCGGAATTTTTGGAAAGCATGTTGACACCATAACCATCGAAATTCATTTTCACTCATTTTTCTAGCGGCTTTATTAAATTCTTTCCAGGGTAATGTGGTTTCGACTACCCTAAATTGGGTTTAACCCTTTCATTTCTCTGCCTGAATATCCGCGTTTTGAAAATTATTTATTCATTACGCAAATACTTAAGCAGAAGCTTTTCAAATAAAGCCGACACTCACACCACTCTCACCTCTCGAATCCCCTCAGCTCTGGCCGTATCACTCGCTTAATGTGACACTAATCATGCGACCTCGAGTGTTGGCTGGTTTGTTGGTTACGTTTTTATGACCGCTTTGCACGCTGTTTACACACACACACAACATTCTCGAAGCATCAAAGACAATGCTTCGCATCCATTCATAAAAATGCCATTCTAATGCTTTCTACTCTTTTGTGGCACCTTTCTATAGGAAAAATCCACACACGAAGAATGGGAAAATGGGGAAAAGAACTTGAACAAAAAAGCGGGTCTATATCTGCGTAGGTAGAGCAGCAGCTGAAAGACAGAGCGATCAACAATTTCACCTTCTTGATGTTGGTTTGCCCACTCGAAGAGCATGACGCGTGTCAGGGGGCTACCAATTAGCAGAGAGCACGCGAGAGAGAGAGAAGAGAGTTTGAGTGCGCGCAGGCGCAACCTTTTGTGTAGCTGTTGTTGTCCAGGGGTTGTGTGTCGTTGTGGCTGACACTGATGAGCCGCAAACTGCGCAGGAAGCTTCTTTACCATTGACAAGCGGCATTTAGGGGATAATAATTTCGGGGCATGTGTTATAGTTTGATATCCCCCCACACACACAAACACTCGAAAAGGACTCGCAGCAGGACTCGCTCCAACCGTTCTTGTGTGCTGTAACATCTGCCTCAGGTACCTCTTGTCTGGCGTTGGCTGTCCTGTACGCAGGACATGTGCGTTTTTAGTTATTGAAATTTTTACTTGTGTCCTCGCTTTGGCTTTTGTGCATTGAGTATTTAATTGCAGATAATATCGACAACAAACAGCAGGCAAAAGGATGAAGGAATCAACAGCTGAACAGTCTTCCGGAAATGCATCTGTGGCCGGGGAGACTTCTGTCTGTGTGGAGGGAGATCGCATTCTGCTGTGGAGGCGCGCGCGCACGTGTCAATTATTGGAGCAGTTGGAGTAGGAGAAACATTAAAATCAGCTGTCACCGATTCGACAATTTTTCACTTCTTCCCCCCTATTTTTTGTATCATTTTTCTTAAGTTTTGCAAAAAAATGGATTGGTGGAAAAAAAGCTAAAAAAAAAAACAAGTTTCCGCTAGAGTTGTGTCATGTAAGAAAAAAGTTTGTTTTTAATGTTAGCGTTCCTAAAATCGTCTGTTAATAAAACTAGATGATTTTAATCAGATGAGCAAAATTTTTTCAAAATCGGAAGACTATATCTTATAGCTGTCATATAATAGCTTTCAAACCAATTTGCAAAATTTATTCAAAATCGGATGACTATATCTTATAGCTGTCATAGGAACCTTCGGTCGGAAAATGGGCCCTAATGAGAAGAAGTTTTGTGTTTCCAATGTTAGCACTCCGTACCTCTGCCAGTTTGAATATTATATGCTTTCAACCAATTTGCAAAATTTATTCAAAATCGGATGACTATATATTATAGCTGCCATAGGAACGATCCGTTGGAAAATGGTTTTTAGTAAGAAAAGCTTTTTACTTAACTTAACTCTGCTATAATTAATACTATCAACCATGCTCCCTTTTTCGCTTTCGCAAAAATTTTGCGATTTTGAGTCTAGTTTTGGTCTAAAAACCGGTTTGAAGTCTTGCGAATGTGAAAATGGGAACATTGCTGTATATTATTTAAAGCAGATGTGCAAAATTTGGACAAAATCGGATGACTAGCTGCCTTGTTCTCAATTCCACTTTCTTTTCAAAAGTAATTCCGCAACAATTCCGCAAAGATTTCGTTATCGTCTTCTTAAATCCATTGCTTTGGAACTACTTTTATGAAGTAGTGGTTCCACTGCCGCTTATCGATTGATCGTTGTGAAATACAAAAAATATGCCGCGTGGTATGATAATTGACAGCTTGAAATTGCAAACATTTGTAGCAACAAAAATTTACTAAAGTAAATTTTGAATTTATAGTGAAAAACCAAATTGTATCTCCCGTGTTGCCAGCACATTCAAATTACACAGTACAGTACAGCTAAAATATACTTTCGAAATGACCTAGCATACGTTGTATTTGGTTTTTTCCTAACACCCCCTAAATCTGAAGCTCTTTTGTTTTATATGCGAATTTCAACTCATTAACCAATAATATTAGCCGCTTACTGCCCACAGCTACTTAGACTTTTAATATTTGCCCAGAAATCGTGAAAAATGGAAGTTTTTATATATTAGCATTTTTAATATTTAAAAAAGATTATTTGATTTTAATTTGGTGCCAAACAAAACGGCGCATACCTTTTGGGGCACTTATGTTATAGAACACACTAATATGTTAGCATACTAAAAAAAAATATTACATCGCCGAGGTGTACTCAGAAATATGCGTATAGCTTCGTCAAACGGTATTCAAATTAATTGAGACAACATTTGTTCAACGGAGAGCTAAATAGGCTCTCATAATAAACTTTAAGGCAAAATCGCATAGAATAAAATAGTTAAACCTGTGGTGGCCAAAGTAGAAGTTTCGAAAAAAATGCTGAAAATGCAACATCTGTAAGCAGCATTCAACCATTGATTAAAATATATTAGATTGCTCTCGACGCTATCGGAATTGGCAAGGTTATAAACAATCAGACGGTCCATGCGCGCAGATTTAACATCTGTTTAATTGAGGTAAAAAAGCAGAAAGCGCTTTTTGGCCCATAACTTCAGATTTTAAGGGTGTTAGGAAAAAACCAAGTATGAGGAAATGCTATACTCGACTAGCCCAAAAATTTGTACTGGGTCTCGTGATAAGTATGTGCAGAATTTTTTTTTTTTGTAACACTATGTTATGGGTCCAATGGGAAATCAACTCTATATTGTACGCAATTATTACTTTTTAATGAACTGACTACGCAACGATTGACGACTATCGATTGTCGGATGGTTGGAGCTTTTGCAATGTGGAATTTAGATCACGAATTTTTCACGTTTTACTTTTCACTTTTGCTCTTCTCAAAGTAATCGAAAGCTTTCGGAAAATGTTTTATTCAAAAATAAATAAAAGTGCGTCAGTAACATTTTAGTATACCAATACAACTCAAATTAAACAAAAAGTTATGATTTATTTTTATTTTGTGGCTAGATTATATTTTTCCATGCTAAATTTGCAATTTACTTATAATATCACTGGCCAAGAGGTAAAACGTTCCAATCCGCTAAAGTCTTTCGTTTTGCGTTTACCAGAACTCGAATCATTTTCACTTTCGGAAAACTTTTGTGGAAGTGAAATTGAGAACAAGACTGTATAGTATATCGTATGGCTGCCATAGGAACCATCGATCTGAAAATAGTTCTTAGTGACAAAAAACTTTTTTGTTTTCAATTTAAGCGTTCTTTAACTTTACCATCATTAAAACGACATGCTGTCAAATAGATGTGCAAAATTTGGTCAAAAACGGATGATTATATCTTAAAGCTGCCATAGGAATCATCTGTGGGAAAATGGTTTTAGTGAAGAAAAACGATTTGATTTCAATGCTAGCGGTTCTTAATTTGGTCAATATAATAACACAAGGCAACAAAATTAGACTTTTTTCCAGTATATTGGAGTGTTGGTTGTGATTCTAGATGATTTTCATGTGCTGAACACGAATCTATTCCAGATTTTTAGTAATTTGAGCTTAAAAGTACAAAAAATTCCTTATTTGACTTATTTTAAACGAGTTTTGTGGAGAACCTGTGCTTTTATTTGTACTTTCTTTGATATTATCGGAAAGAACTACTCCTTAACTTTGAAATAAACTATCCCAAACAGTTCTACGATTTTGTTCCAATGAAGATATACAATTTTAAGTAATTGTATCCGAGTTCAAAAAAAACCCAATATTTTGTTGCTGCCCCAATGTATGCAATGGGTCTTGTTCAGGGCTGCAAATCGGTTTTGAACCGAACAGATTAGAACCCGGAATTCCGGCTTTGTTTTTACTGTGAACAAAACCCTGAACCGAACGTCGAGGACGAAAATAGATGAACCCGAAACAGTTCCGAACCAAAGCTCTTGGTCCGGTTCAAAAAAAAGATAATACGCATTAAAATTTATTTGTGTACCCCCTTCTATGTACGTAACAGCAGAGTCGACAATTAGAAATTCGGAGAGTCGGTCAAGCCAGACTTTGATATACTTTGCACATGCGAAAGTAAATATAGGTATACACTTTATAGGGTCAGAGATGCTTTGTTCTGTCGGTTACATACATTTGCACAAATATTCTTTGTACCTTTGGTACAGAACATAAACAGACACTAAATCAGAGAAAACCGGCACAAATTTCATCTTATACATATACATATCGAAAAACTTCATTGCCAGCTTGCCATAAAGCTTTGCCTGCTTCGACTGCCCCCTACATTTCTTTCCTACAAACAAAATCTTCATGAGGAACTTCATAAAGTTTGCTTCACCGTGTAAATGCTGTCTAACACTGTATCTAGGCGTCAAGTGTATACCTATTGTATTGTTTTGTTTTATATATGTACATTGGATAAGACGTGGAACGAACCAATGTTCGAACCAAAACCAATACCCAAAAACCTCGTACCTCAAATTTCCGAACCTTAACCGTTGGTAAATTTTCGTTCGAACCAGCAAACCGGAGGTTCCAAAAAAATTTTTGGGTTCGCAGCCCTGGTTTTGTTGAAAATTTTCATAGAAATTCTATACAAATTACTAGTCGGTTGTACTGTTTCTGCAAGGCATACTTTTGTGCAGTAGACAGTTTTGGTCTTATATTATTATCGAGACTAAGTATTCAAAATGGTATATCTTCGGTTAAAAAAATCGTACAATTCTTCCGTCCGAATTTAATTGGGACATAAGATATGTGCCTTTCGTCCGTGGGCGTTGTGTCATGTCACCACAATTAGAGTCTATTTCTCTTTCGAATCAGCAAGAAAAAGGCAAAACTGATTTTAACTGAGTTTCCGGCCACCAAACTTTAAAAATAGCTGTATTGTGGGTGTTCCTGCAAGTGATTTTGATTCTGATTCTGATAACCTGCAGAAAATGACAAAAACACTGTCAAACATAACAAAAATCAGAAACATAAAAACAAAATCAACCTCGAGGCTGACTGTTTCCATGCAAAACAATTATACTGCTACCACATTTTGTGATTTCAATACAGGGGACCAGGTACGTCTTATGTGTTTGCCACTAATTTAACTTAAATACTTCATATGTATATGTTTGTTTAACGTATTTCAGTGTTTAAGCTAATGATATGTAGTGGTCGCAGTCAAATGTACGGAAGAAATCGAAGAGAGAGGCATATTACCTTTAACATAAACTGCCATGTTCCGGTTTTCACTAAAGTGAATTCGAATTTTTTACATGTTCTCTTTTCTATTAAACAATCAAGATAGTCCGAACTACTTACTCTCTACTCGACGAATTCAAATTATAACTCTTTAATCTGATTAACCCAATCAATTCGATACAACAGCACATTTAACAAATCCGAACTCGACAATTTTTGTCGAAAGTGAAAACCAGACCTAATAGTTTTATTTGCATGCAGGATCAAACATATAACGCGGATGGGTAGCTACTGGGATTGGAGAAGCAGAAATTTGAATGGAATGAAGAATTTGTTAAGGAAATACTGGCAAGACGAACCAATTGAAATAATCAACTACATACATATAATAATGATGCAGGTCGAATATGAAAATGTAAGCCGATTGAGAATTATGACTGGTTCTGTTCAGTGTTTTATAGAGGTTTTAATCAATCGATTCAGTTTTGGTGTGGTTCACTGGGTTTTTCTCAATTTTTGCGCTTTATACTTTCCAGATAGACATTTTTCTCTTTAAACTTTAATTTTCGAAATTAAAGTTGTAAAAGCATTTAAGTATCGTAAGCACCATTTATGGGATTTTCAGCTACCAGGGCATTCACGAAAGGCAATTCCAAATCCGAGAATAATCCGTACCAATATCTTTAAAAACGTTATTTAGAATCCAATCTGCAACACCATGACGGTAGATTTTTTTTGAAAATACATCAGTTGCAGGAGATGTACAAAATCTAATGTTGTGGAAACACGCACCCGATTGCAACCAGATTGCTGTCCTTCAAGAGGATGTTGGAAAAACTCTTCATCGCTGCCACGATGCTGAGTTTTCTACTACATTTTTAAACATTTTTGCCACAAAATTGTCTACGAAATGAAAAGAACCGATCCGTTTTCTTTTGCAGTTTTGGGTTCAGCATTTTCCGGTGTTTATTAAAATTAATTTTATTTTTATATTCAACCAACTGACGATAATCAACCTGATTTTAAGGTCGTGATTTGATTTTAATTTTGTGTGACAGTTTTCTTGTCATTTTCTGCAGGTTATCTGGTCACACCGAAATTAAAATCAGAATCATAATCAAAATCACTTGCATTATCACCCTTTTTGTTGATTTGTGTTGATTATTAAATTATAATCAAGCGTTGACTTCGAGTCGGCTAAACAAACATTTTGACATAAAACTTTTTGATTTCAAATCTAGCATGACTACTCTACGAAATTCGATTTAGTACCGAGAGACATCTGTTAATGAATTTGTTTTTAGCATTTAATAGTGTACGTAAAACTAACAAATAATAATAAAAAAGCTTGCATCACATAAACTTGCACGACTTCATTTCACATACTTCGACAGATTCACATGAAATAAAAGAAAGCTACAACAACAAAGCTCACTGCAACTGCAACACTGACCAAGGTACAGGTTCTAGTGAATTGATTGCATGTCTCTGGTTTAGTATCTTCTCTTCTGTTTCTGTGAGACTCCTTTACAGCCCGTCATAAAAAAAAGGAATCCTCATAAAATGAATTATAATTAGGCAATATTTAATGCCAACCAATTTATTTATATTAGTTAAGTACTTTGGCAATCCCCAGAAATAAAAAATTCTAATTGATAAGCATTAACCAAGAGATAAATTTTATAAGATCGTTCACTGAGCCCTCTTAACTTTTGAAATTGATCAGACATTAAAATTTTAATATGCAAATTTACGAGCAAAATTAAACAGAAAAAGCACCAAGAACTGAAACAGATGAGGAATTCCTTGAACTTTATCTATGCCTGCGAACTGGGTATAGATATCTATGTATGCTCTACACGTGCCCTTGCTTATCACTGCTGAACTATATACATATGTACAAATATGTAAGTGTATATATATATATATGTACATATAGTATCTGTATCTCGACTTGGGTTTGGTTTCGTTCCAATTGTCTGTCCCAGTGCTCAAGTCCAAAAACAGGCCACATGTTTTGTATAATTATCGTGGTTAATGTCTCGACTGTGTTCTTTTTTTTTTGTGTTTCGGTTTTGTTTTTGTGCTGATAAAACCTTTTTATCAGTTTGCTGTGTGTGAGGTTGCGCTTTTTGTGTTTTTTTTTTGTTTGCCTTTTAATTAACTTGAACACAAAAAAAATAGAAGAAAAAAAATAGAATTCATGACATTTTACCGCTGAGACTATATACGAATTGTCTGACCTTGAAAATAGTCATAATGAACCATAAAATAAAAATCCTGTTTTGTCCCCTAAATCAACTTTCCTTTTCTTACGTAGATTTCGTTGGGTTTGAAAGTTGCAGCTAATTTAAAATGCAGCTAGCAGTAATAATTACAAACTGGGCAAAAAAAAACAACAACAACAAAATTACGAAAATGTTAAAAAACGAAAGTAGAAGCAAAAAAAATGTTGTAATGGCCACAAAGTGCACCCTCGACACAGGCCAACTTGGTTATTACGGCCCAAGCCAAACAACACAAAAACCCACATGACGAGATCAGCCACATGGACAACAAATTGCAGAGCAACTGCGTGGCTTAGGAGTTGCCTAATCTTGGCCTAAGATGCTGCATAATTAGATATAATTTATGACCAGAGCAGCAAAATACTGCAGCAAAAAAAAAAAAAAAGTGAAAGTTCATCTGCATCTGCTTGGAGATATCAGCAAATTGCTGCTAAATCACTGAACCAAATTGAGCCCAATTAGGTGGCATATGTCAAAGGACAAACTACAAGGCAAAAGCGAAAGAAAGTTGATGATAATCCAAAACTGCAGTGAGACATTTTCTATATTTAATGGCAAGTTCCTTTTGTAACTTTTTTTTCTTCTCATTTGACCCTTGGAAAGAAATTTTGCAATTTGTTGGGGCAAAGTTTTGAAAAAGAAAATTTAAACGAAAATCACTTTTCATTTTATCACTTGAACTCAAAGATAAGTAAATTGCTAAAAATTAACTTGCGAGTTAGAATCTTTCTAAAAAAAAAACGATATTAGTGATGTAAATTGATGTGTATTTCCCTGTAGTTCAGTGTTTTTTAAACTCCAGTTCTAAAGTCATTTCATCTCCAACACTTGGCCTGGATTTATTGTGCTAAATCAGGAGTCGGCGCGTCGCTATCTACTGTACATACAAAAGTGATCAGCAGCAGCGCAGTCGGCACACCGACAGTATAAGCTCGTAACTCCCCTGTTTCGCCAACAACACAGCTGAGCAAAAGGAACCTCACACCCACACGCGCAATGCCAAAATGTGAATGAGTTTTTTGCTGGTCCCCAATTTCAAATAACTGTTAATTCTTGGAGCCGTGAAAGAGAATCTGCAGTGCCTAATGAAGGAAATCGATTTCAATTTATTACATCGGTTTGTTATGATAAGTGTATGCTTCTAATATGTATTACATGTTTCTTAAGAGTTCAAGTCTATGGACTTATTCTGCTTTGTTATGAATGTGGACTATATTTTTGTTTGAAATTTCAATACATATTATTACATTTTAGGGAAAAGTTTAGAAAAAAAAGACCCAAAAGATAAAAACTTAATACTACTTATATCTATATTTACATAATTATTTGGATCATGTGGTTATAGGTTGAATATCTACTTCTATCATTGAAGTTATCGGTCAGTCCGCTTAGTCTGTCTGCTATCATTTCTACATTGGCTTTATGGTGCAAGTCGGAGGTAGCTTGAATATCACTTTTAATAACTTGTTTTGGGCAGTAGTTTGCAATCTCTTAATATGACACTTAAGAGCGACATCAGACCAAACTGTGGCTTCATAGAAAATTACTGCCTAAAATATCGATCGGAACAAGTATTACTTATTTTCAATGGAGATAACCGTGAGTTTCTATTGATGAAGGAATATAGAGTTCTGGTAAGAGAGTTGATTTTATCAATTGTATACCCTACATGGTCCTTTAAGTATTCTTTTGGGTCTAAGATGACTCCCAGGTAGCAAACCTTTTTGGTCCAGAGAATATCAGCACCATCCAGATCTAAGTGGCTATTTGATACATATCTGGGCAATCTTTTTCTGGAGAAGTATATGACTTGGGTTTTATCAGTGTTAATCGGAATTTTCCATCTTGTGAAAAAGGATTGTAGGGAGTCAAAAGCAACTTGTAAGTTGAGTGTGATATCTGCCCTGAGGTAATTATTGCTGCGTCGTCAGCAAATATTGAGACCGTTTAGGTTCGGAAAGTTCGAGGTATAAATGTTATAAAGAAGGGGAGAAAGGCAGGTCCCTTGGGGGCATCCTGCAGGCATATCTATCGCGGTAGAATGAGCCCGTCCAATGTAAACCGAAAACGAACGCTTGCTGAGAAAACTTTGTTTTTTTTTATTAAGTTCTGTAGGGAAGTTAAGAGCTGACATCTTGAAGATGAGACCGTTGTGCTATACGCAGCAAAAGCAGTTTTCATATGCATCAGGACCAACCCGTTGGACTTCTTCGTATTAAAGTTTTGTTTGACAATCTTTTTGATTCGGACTAGCGGATGTATTGTGCTGTGCTTCCTACGGAATCCAAACTGTTCATTAGGGCGTAGATCAGCATTGTCGACAAAGGATGAAATTTTTTCTTTGATGATCTTTTTTAGTATTTTGCTAACTGCAGACAAAAGGCTAATAGGCCGATACGAGGAGGTACGAGGAAGGAGACTCAGTAGGCTTTGTATGTTTTCCAAACTCGTGGAATATAACCAAGTCGAAGACTTGCCTTAAAAATAGCGGTAAAGAAGCTTATACCGCTACGAGGGATAACTTTTAGGCATAGTTATTCAATATTGTCCAGACCGGGAGCGCTCTAAAAATGGGCTTAAGCTTTTTAATTATTTCCGAAACTGCTCTACAATTAGTAGGGTAGTAATGAAGGGAATATATTTCAATCTCTTTCCTATTGTAAAGTAGACTTCAATTTCCTTTCCCATTAAAATCTACTATTTGAGCTTCCGGAACGAGCTCTTAGCAGAATTTGATTGAAGGAAGCAACCTTGGTTTATAAGGATCTTTTCTGAGAGACCATTTTCAGTGAGATACATGAGATACATACACTCAATCAGAGCTATTTCAAGGGGTACTTGTTCCAGAGCTGCAAACCTTGAAATTTTTTCCGAACTCCGGTTCCCGGGTTCGAATCATTTTTATACAATTGAAAAGTGTGCAACGCATAGAAAAGTCATCTCCAACCACATAATGTATATATTCTTGATCAGGATGACGAGCTGAGTCGATTAAGCTTTGTCCGTCCGACTGTCCTTCTGTCTGTTTGAAAACTCAAGTGACAATACTTAAGTGAGCGCCAACATCGAAGAGATAGCTCTCTACATCGTCATACTTTGTGGGTTACCAATGTGTCTGTCAATTAGCTTCACGACGGAAGATCTGAAATATAAAGCCTATTATGGGTGACGATTTTATAACTCTACCCAGAATTTTAAATAAAAAGTCATTGAAGTTATATATGGAAAATCTGTTGAGAACAGGTTATAGTGATCATTGGAATTTTGACATAAGACCCGAATACGATTGTGCGGTGCATAAACAGATGTGCATCTTGGCAAGATTAAAGGTAAATAGTTTCTAATTGGCCTAGAAGGAACGGAGAAGTTAAGGCGACCTAAAAGTTCGGTACAAGCTACATCACTAATGATTAACTTATGAAGAAAGGAAACTCCTAGGACTGTTCTACGAGTAGCTAACGAGGGAAGCTCTATAAGCAAGAATCTGCTAAAGTCAGATGGTAGACGACAGTTGGGGTCCCAATTTAAGCCTCGAAGATCAAAAAGCAATATGATTCGATCCATATGTTTTTTATACTGCGGACACCAGACGGACGAGCAGTATTCAAGTACAGGACGGACTAAAGCAGTGCATAGAAGCTTTGTGGTGTATGGATCATTAATTTTTTTCGACCAACTTTTAATGAATAAAAGTACACCATTTGCCCTATTAACAATAGAGGAGATATGAGGATTGAAACTCTATTTGAATTCAAAAAGAATTCCTGTAGATATTCGTTCCAAGGGTTCAGTGCCAATCGTATAGGTAACCAGTAAGGGTTTGCCACGTTGAAAAGTCATACACATGCACTTGGAGCAATTGAGGTGTTAATGTTTAACCAAGCTCCAAGACTGCAAGGAGTTTAATTCATCTTGCATTGGAATGCATCGGATCATTGAAAGATAAAATATGTTTACAGAAGTATCCGATAACAAGATAGAATTGTGGGCAGTTCATTAATAAAAAGAGTAAAAAACAAAGGACCAAGGTGGCTACCTTGCGGTACACCAGAATTTACAGAGACAGGCTTTGAGATGTCAGAACGTAGCAGAACTTTTTGGTTTCAATTTTTTAAATAGGACGAAATCGAAAGCAGAAAAGAAGAGGTAAATCCTAACCGATCAAGCTTAAAGAGGAGAAGATCATGGCTTACAGAGTCAAAAACTATAATGATGTGAGTGTAAATGTTATAAGTTAGCTTTTTCTTAAGGAATCCATCATTAACTAGTGAAGTAAATTCCAGCCCATGCTGGAAAGGTGATGAAATCGATTTGCAATTATGCTGCAAGTTGCACCGAGAAAAAATTTATATTTTTTCATTTCAATTTTACTCTGATATAAAAATATATCAAATTGATATGTTAAAAATTTCAAATCGATATTTTTTAACATATCATTATTACATTTTAAATATCATTCTGAAACTATTCAATATCAATTTAAGTAAATGATATTATTTTGGATCAGAATGATATTACATACTTGCCAAATGATATGAAAAAATTGAAATTAGAAATATCAACATAAATTTGATCTTTTTTTTTGTGTGGAGGTTACAATCTCTTCAAATAATTTATGAATAGCGGAGAGCTTAGTTATGCCTTTATAATTGGAAATATCAGATTTTCCACCTTTTTTATGAAGAGGAATGACAAGTGATAGATAAAAAGCTTAAGCAAAGGCTTACATAAAGAACTACAGCACACAACTTGAATGATTTTATTCTAGGAATAACGTCATCTTCTCAGAAAACCACAGTGCTGAACCTTAAAACGGGACAAGCAAATATCGCTGTATATGTAAAGTAAAAATTCCAAATCTTTTTTTTCAATTTCATCAATTTGCGAACTGCTGAGGTGATTTTTATTAATTTTTTCGATTATCCACTTAGTAGATGCAGATGTGGACCCAAACCTCAAGTAGGGTTGTATGGCAAAACTTATACGGCACTAAAAAGGTTAACATTCTTCAATAAGGGCAAAAATGGGCAAAAGTCATAAATTACACATTTATCTATACACTTTAGTGAACAACTTGTCGTTTTTAGTTACGCGCACGCAGGCGGGGCATCATATGCAGTGTTCGCAATCGAGACTTGCTGATAAGGGTGGTTTTTTCCTGTTGTTGCTGCTACTAGCGTCAGCTGTATAGTAAGTAGACATTAAATGGACGACTTAAGTATAGGTCGATTCTAGGCCTAGCTTAGTTCTTCATTCTATTAAAGCAAAACTTTCAAAATTATTGCCTCGAGCGGGATATAAACTAGAATCGATGAACCGAATAAGCTCTAAGTTGTTAAGTTCCACTTAATTGTACAGCAATAAAATTTTTTAGTACTTATATATTCTTCCACTCATCCGCCGATGAACTGAATAATCTTAGTAATCCAACAAATAATATGAGAAACCATTAAAATAATATCATAAAAATAGATGGACAGACGTTTTTCCACCACTTAAAAAGTTGGTCTATCAATTTTTCAATATATGTGACAAACCATTGAAAGCCACGACAGCAACAACAGCAACAACATCAACAAACATCGTCATCATCATCAAAGTGGACTTGATGACTGCACAAGAATGCATTTGCATATGACCAGACTCAGCATCTCCAACTTGATCTTCGGATTGTACATGTGTGTGTGTGTGTGTGTTTCTGTGTGTGTGTGTCAGTTGCATTTACAGCTATAAAAAGAAGAAAAAATCATTTCAAAGTCACCGTGTTTGGTTTTTATTTTATGACCAATGGACAAAGCTAACGGTTAAATGCATTTTTTCAACGCCTCAAATGGGGGAACCTAGTTTCCAAAGAGTGGGTCTTAAGTATAACAATAAATCGAGACAAGAGGAGACGAGACGAGCGACCCACCCACACACAAACAAACAGAGAGACAGACAAAGACAACTTCATAATTCACTCAAAAATTGATAGCGAAGTTTCAGCCTACGTTGAAAGTAAGCAGCACATTTAAGTAGGCAGTAACGCATCCATGAGAATCTTTCCTGTCTGCGTGTGTAGAAATTGTGCTCAATTTTCACGCAAAAGTCGCACACACAAACACTGACACAGAGCCACACAGCTAGAATATATAGAATAAGCGGCCTTATCAACACAGAAGCATCATCTTGCACAAGATGCTTTTATCTCTCTCTCAGTTTGAGTCGTTTCGTAACAGGCGCACAGCAAGCCGCAAGAGCGCACTCCACTCAGCCAGCAGAAAGGCTAATGCTTGACTGCCATAGAGAAGGAGAGGGTGGCGCGGTCACCGAGGTAGAGGGAGAACACAACTCGGGCTCGTTCTCGATGTGTGTTGGACTCTACTCTGAGCGCGCATCGCACACACAAGTTGCCAAATATACACACACTATGGGGCGAAATGTGCGAAAACTGGAAATGTAGGAGCCAAAAGTCTACAACAACAGGCAGGAGGAAGGAGCTTACCATATATAAGTATATATATATTGTAGAACACCAGGAAGAGAGAGGCCCACAGTAGCCTCATCTGTGGTAAATCTGCCAAACGAGCGCAAATGAAACGAAATGAGGCGAGATGCAGCTAGGCCACTGGGAGGCTACAGTGGATATGGGCTAAGTAGGCACTTAAGCTAGTTGAAATTGTAGAGTAACTTTGAGTTTTAGTTCTGTCACAAATATTTAGACCTATGATTTAGAGTTTTCGTAACTTAAACATTTTTAACAGAGAACAGATCGGCAATTTTCCTGAATTTTTTTGTTAATTTCATCAAATTTTATATAAAAAAAAAGGAACCAATTCTCGTACTTTAATCAAATATGCTTAGAAATACTTGATTTAAGTACAAAATTCTCATTTTAGGTGGCGATTTTGGCAAATGCAACATATGTATATTCGGGTTGGACCATTGAAAATCTTTTAGACAGAAAAAGTATTTATCAAATATCAATTTACACTTGAAACAAAAATTTTCACATTTCGTGAATCGATCGTGACGGGAAAACAAATTTGCTCACGCGCACACCTCTATTTCATACCACTCTTCAATTGGTCCCAATTCATTATAGAAATATAGTCAATGTAATGAATTAAAGATGTCTGATAAAAACCCAAAGGCCACAACTTATAAGAGGTGGTGAGAAAGGAAAAGTGGGGGAACAGTTTGAAAATAGTGTGGGGAAAGTGTGGGAACAGTGGGTTAAAGGTGGGCTAACAGTGAGCTAACTGTGGATTAACAGTGGCTTAATAGTGGGTTAACAGGGGGACGAGAGGGTTTAAAACTATTTATATTTTTTGCTATTGAGATTATTATTTCTGCCTGTAATTCCTTTGCGTCTGTAGTTGTTTTCATTAATCTATGGAGCTATTGTGCCTGAGAGTTAAAGAAAAAAGAAAGAGCACAGCAGCAAGGAATCTTGCCCTTGGTGATTTACCCTCTGTTACTTTACTTCTTGTGAAAGATTGCCATTGTTAATCTATGTACCATTAAAAGAGCTTGTGAAATTAAAATTAAGCTCTTAAATGTGGTATCATGTTTCACATCATCAAAGCCTCGTGAGTGTTTACGACACTTGCACCATTCTTTTTTCTTTTACATCACGAACGCTTCACGAAATATTCATACACTTTATTTTTGAAGCGTTTCGCGTCACTCACGATTATGAGCGTCACGAATGAAGACGCACCATAAAACTGCATCTACTCTTTAGCTACTACTATTGGTGCAATTAACTTTATTTAATATAACTTAAGTGCTAACAATTCTCCATTGATTAAAAGAAGGTGCGATTAACGGCGAGTTCCGCAGCTAAACTGAAGAGCTAGGGGTGGACAAACCGACAAGGCGTGATAACGATGATTTGTGTGGCCTCCCCTGATCATGTGGGGAACGAATAATCTTAGAATTTTGAGTATAGCTAACATGTATGTCCGGTGCGATTATCTACACGACTTGCACAAATCCCAATATGGGGGAAATATTGCTTCTACCAGCGGTGGGCACGGAATTTAAGTTTAAGACTAGTCCAACTTTAACATCAACAAAAAACAACCCTTATCAGCTAGGCTAACGTCGGTAAGCGAGACACACATTGGGCCCATTCAACAGATAAGTTCGATTTGTGACTTCTGATTTATAATTGACGATTTTATCTGTGATTGCCGATTGCGTTTGGCAAATTTGACATTCATGATTTCTGAAAGGGAATCGAACAAAAAGTATAATTAGTTACCGATTGCTGGATCAGCCTGGCTTAGTGTAAGTTTTTGCATAAAATTGTCCACTATTAGGTGCAAATATTGAAGTTTATTTGTCCCAGGGGTTTTTTTTAATGACCATAAGTACTAAAGTCACAAAGCTTCTTAATGCCATTCAGCAGAGACTCATCGGCCATCGCAAATCGGTAATCGGTAATTGTTAATCGGATTTATTTGCTGAATGTGCTCATTATATATATTTGCTTTTTGTTTCTGCGCCAAGCGAGTCTCGATCGCGAACGCTGCACGTGTTTCGCCGTCTACTTGTGCGACCAGCAGACATTGACATTGTTGCGACACACTTCGAAGCGACTTAATTGCACTTGCTGTAACGTCTGCTTGTGCGAGTAGGCGGCTCGAGACGACGCAGTTTCTTTTGTGTCTGAGTGACGCCATCATAAATCTCGGAGTAATGGTAGTTTTTTCCGTTGCGCCTCTAGTTGAGGACTTTAGTAGTGCCTCTTGTTAAGGGCTTGGTGCTGAGTTGAAGAAATTGTAGGTGGGCTCAGGCTGGCATCAATTACCAAACAAAGTGGCAGAAGGTCCTTTGTGTTCGATTAGGTAGGTTGCTTACATTGGAAATCGGCAGAATTGGTGAACGATTGACCAACGTGCGATTGAGTACATACAGGTGCAGGGCCGGCTGCTTACAATGGTAGTGCAGAATCGAATACAAGCAGACTCAGGGCGATGGACAGTAGGTCGGTGGACAGTAGTCGTGTCAGGTCTACTGCCACAATGACATCTGCCAGATAAAGGGCAACTAGGGCGGACTCATGAAAGTGAAATGAGCGATCGACTTGCATGAAAATTCAGGCAGATTCAGCAATGTATGTAATGTATTGCCTGCAGAGTTCACGCGCACTTAAGTAAGATTTAACAAAATACAACGCAGTTATGTATAATTTAAATAAGTTGCTTTTCATTTCAACAAAAAGACTTGAACTTCTTTCATGCATTATTTTGAAAATAGTTTAGTATTTCATTTAAAAGATATAAGCTTATTAATATTATCGCCGTGTTCGCCTTTCTTTTAATCTGCTGGCAGATTTGTTTGCTGAGCTGGGTGGAATGTATAGCGCTTGTAAATAAATTTCTCCAAAAGTTACAAAATTCCACATACTTTTTCTACCAGAAACATAAGTAATTTAAATTTGAATTATATTCACGATGTCTTATTTTAATTAACGAATGCTTACTTACAAAACTCTGTGTTTGCTCACGAAAACGTTGTGATACATCATGTCACACCATGACGCATCACGCGCGCACATCTAGAAAAATTAAAGAAATTCGTCGACTTACTTTAAGTAGGTTTAAAATTTGATTCAAAAATTTGTGTTCTAAATTTAGAAATATTAAACTTTTTTTGTAATTTAAGAATGATTCATACTTATTTTAGGTACGCTAAAAAACGATCCATACCTAATACCTATACATTAAAATCTGTTCGTACTAGAACTACAACTTCTGAAAAAAATTCATTAAAGATTTTTTAATAGTTTTTTCTTTTTAATTATTTATCGAGTCCCCACTGTAGTCATAGTCATTACCATAGACTTGTGTCTCAGTGTTTCTGTTTCCGATTTGGGTCTCCGTCTCGTACACTTGGCAGCAGCTAGGTGGGAGCAGCTTAAACAAAAAAAAAAGCCTCGACTGCCACTTGCTGCATCTCATCTTCTCTCCTGCTCTGGTGGGCTTTGGACTTTTCTCTATGCTCTTGGGCACTCGTAGAATTTGAATGCTTTGAGCTCCGAGCGTTGCTTCTAATGCGTCGTCGTCATTCTCGGGGCGTAATAAGCGCAGTTTGTGCTTAAAATATGACAAAAAAAAAAAGCAACAAGAAAATTAAAACAAAACGCAACAGAGAAAAATAGAGGCCAGCAGACATAGGGTTCGTGAGGGGTGACGCTGGTGGGCAGAAAGTTTTTGTATGCGGTGTTGATTGCACTTTGTGCGCACGAATGAATCGCAATAGGGCTTGAGAGCATACGCTTTAATCAAAAAGAGATATACGTGATTTTTAATGGATCTGGTAACCGCAATATTTAGTAAACAAAATAAAGCTTTTGGTGGGTTATTCACTTTGCAGATGACGCCAGTAGCAGTGAAGGTGAAGGCTGTGTTATTTGTGGTGCCAGATGCGGGATCGACACCAAGTCTTTACTTATGTGCCATATTTTATTTAGATTGATTACAGTTACAGAAAGATCTTTTAGGTTGAAATAGAAACCGACTTACCCCTGAAACAAGAATTTTCATATCTAAATAAGCTACAAAATCGGTAGAAACAGTCAACATTGGATGCCAAATCAGAATTATATGCCGGATGACCTATGAATTCAAAGTCTGCCTCCTTTCTATTGTACCTTGTGTGTGCCTTGTTTTGTAGTTATGAGAAAACTATTCTTTGTAGTCCTTGGAATTATTTGAAAATTACCGCCATGATGTAAATTTGTACAAATGTATCGATATTTTAGTGTTAAGGAATTTATCGGACATCGTATGATGTACCCTCAGAGAAAAAATAGAGAATTTACCTCTTGAATCAAGAGCATTCGTTCTGAAAAGTACGTTAAGAGTAAAAATTCTTGATCCAAGAGCAATATTCTTGATCCTAGAATGAATTTTTGATCCAAACACTCTTGATTCAAGAGTTAAAGTACTTGATCCAAGTACGAATTATTCTCAAAATAAAAGACTTAAAAAGAATATTTGGGTCAGAGACACGACCGAAGTGATGTTGATGTTCGATTCCAAGAGCGAAATTCTTGAAAATTCAAGAACGAAGAATTTTTGTTTTCAAGATCTTTCGTACACAAATTATTCGTTCTAGTTTTCTCTTAGTGCAGATGGACACTGTATAAAATGGACGACGACGAGAATGTGTAGTAGTAGACAGACAGACAGACAAACAGTATAGTAGATAGTATAGACCAGGGGTGCCCAAGCCTATTCCACAAGCCGCGCATTCCTTTTTGTGTTACGCAAAGCAATAACTGGCGCGTATACGAGCCACGAGTGCCATAAGGCTACATAGATCAACAACAAATTCATATGCGTTATCACCTCTTTTTCTTTCCGAGCGAAGATTTTGTTGTTGTCGGCGCGTCGGCCCGTCAAGCAAAGCATCTGGAGCAGTGCCGGCCAAATGGAGAGGACAAAAAAGTGTGCTTGTGTTGGTGAGCAAGAGAGCTCTCTGCAAACTACAGCCGTTTTACTTGCAATTCAGTATTCACCGAGTCACACAATCATAAGTTCGGCTCGCGTTTGCGTAAAAACACGACTGACTTCGACTTCTGGTAGCTATGGCTGGCCGGCTCTGATCTGGAGCAACAACAACTTTAAATGTGTTCTCTCTTCTCGTTCTCTTCGAGCGAGGGCTTTGTTGTTGGCTAAAAATCGGGTTACATTTCATATTTCTTGTGGTTGTTTTTGCTTAATTATATTTTCTTCATTTGTATTGATGGTTCACACGGCCATAAGCTCATTCTTGGCACCCCTGGAATGGACAAACCGTAGACAAAAACCGTATAGATCAGCGTTGATCAACGAGAGCGAGGCCAAAAAGTGAGAGTGTATTGGTTTACGATAATATAGCGCCGTGAACTAGCTTCGTTCTAACCGCATCGAAGACTGGATAGCTACTGAAGGCCTGTTTACTCTCTTGGCCTCAGCATCGGCATGCGTTCGGCTTGTGTATGTGTAAATAGCGAAATGTCTTCGGCCCCTGAGGGGTATAGAGACATTATAAATATGAAAGACAAAGTGATCGCGCAGTAAAAGCGAATGTAAATAGAAAACCGTGTAAATAAAAACCCGAAAAACTGAAAAAACCCTCGTTTTACAAATCAGGTGTGCGTTAAATCACCCTCGATTACACTTAATTTTTTTACTCGATTCTAAACCGGCTTTTATTTCAATTCATTTGTATATTATGGACAAAACTGAAGCAAAAACTTCTTATATTAAGACTGCAATTTTCAGCTGAGTCATTGTTGAAAATGATTTTGTCCTGTAAGAGCATTTGAACTAATCTTTTGCCATTTTTGGGTGTCTAAAGTGAACTAACAGAGAAAACACAGACAGAATGAAGTCATCGTCTTTCCGGCTGCATCCAGTGCAACCACCCTTCGGCCTAAAAAGTTGGCCAGATGAAGTTGCACTTAACACAGTTTCACTACAATTCTCTCTTGCTCTGTTTCACCCACTCTCTCTCTCTCCCTCTCCCTCTCTCTTTCTCATGTTGTCTCTGGCCGAGCATATCGCTCATTTTCAATAAAAATAGCTTAAAATTCGAACAGGCATTCAGCAATAAACAAAACGTCATCCATCCAATTGAATGTGGAAGGTTTACTCTGGCGTTGATTTCTCGGGGCCTCTCGATTTGTGGCCCAGCTTTGGGTGTTATTTTTGGAAAAAAAAGAGGCGACTTGAGCTTTGCAGTTTTTTTTTTGTTTGTTTTTTTTTTATATATAAATAGAATATATAGTTGGCGCAATCGTTGTGCACTTGCTGCTGTTTTCCTGCTCCAAAGAGCGCCGCAGATGCAGCAGCTGCGTCGCTTAGCAAGCTACGTTTTATATTTTGTTTTTACTTCCGGTTCGTGACGTTGCCGAAGATGATGACAGTTGGGAGCAGCCACCAGCAACGGCAGGAGGAACTCGGGGCATAGCGAGGGAGGAAATTCCAAGCCCAGTTGAGTGGTTTGTTTGGCTGGTGCTGGGTGCTGCAGTTTTTTGGAGCGTCGTTGCACGTTTGCGGTCGTTGGCTTTAGATGCCGTCTACCCATTTGCCTGCTACTCCTCCTCCTCCACCACCTTCCCGTTTTTTTTTTTTTTTGCTTTGGCAGCGGATGCTGTTTGGCAGTAGGTGGAGTTTCAGTAGTAAGCAGTTGTCTGAGCTGCATTTATATTTAAAGTGGCAGAGAATTTCATAACTTTTTGCACGCAGATACTAGATAAAGTTCTAAATGGTTCTTCAAATTGATGAGAAGTGTTTATAATATTGTAAATAAAAGTATTTCAAATTGATGAAATAATCCTGTCAAAGAACTTCAGCCATTGCCTACTTTTCGGTGCTTATCTCTTCCATATTTGGGACATCAAAATCTTAGAAGAAAAATTGAAATAATGTTTTAAAAGTAGAAAAATTATGGAAATCTATTTAATTTTTTATGAAAACGTTCAAAAGGATCATTCCTGGTTTTGGAAGAAATGTCCGAAAAGAGTTCTGACAAGTCGTAAAACAGAACAGTGCACATTGCATAAAAACCGAAGCGATGTTCTTTACGAAGAGATATCTATACTCAGAAGTCGATTTTCAGTACTGGATTCTCAGTATTCGATTCTGAGTTATCAAAACTAAGATACTCAGTAGACAATACTCAGTACTCGATTATTAGTACAAGACTTTTAGTAAGTGATACTCATTGCTCAGTATTAGATTTTTAGTACTCGATACTCAGGACTCTATACCTTATACTCAGCATTTGACACTCAGTAACTCTCTCGCTCTGTTCTCGATACTCAATACTCGATGGTAATTACTCAATACTCAGTATTTGATACTCGATACTAAGTTCTCACTGTTCACGGTTCTTAAAACTAATTTTAAATTGGTTCCGATCCGTGATTCTAAACATTTTATTTCAATTTCAAATCATGGCTTTATAAAAACTATTTTGTGATTGTTTTAACGACCTTCACAATAATCAAACTAGCAAATTGGCCGGCTCGAGGTCATGTAAGACTTGCACAAAGCTTTAAGCAGGAACACACAACACCACAAAGAAGGCTGGTCTACGAAACAGCTGTTCCAAAAACCTCCCGGTTCTATTTTCAGTAGACATTGCCCATCGACTGCAAATCAGTAGCTGAATCACCAAAACACAACGATAAGTTGACAGAAGTCTTTGTGTAAATGTGTATACTCAAGTAGTAGAAGTGAAAAACATATATAAAACCTAAGTTCCGACCAATTGGCAACCCAGCAATTGACACAAAACCCCAGAGATGCAGTTTGAAACCGAGTTTGTACTACCCCTCGTTTATCAGAAGTTATTAACTTAGTTATCAAATGGAGACATGCTTGGAGTTTATTTTTTAAGCTAACCCCACAACATAGCTGTGATACAAATCCTGCAAAATCCGCATTAATTTGTATTGGGCAAACTTTTTCCAATATATAAAAAATGGTTTTATCTGGAGTTATCTCCAGGATGAAACGCATTCTTATCCCACATAAGAAACCTTTTTTCTTTCCCGCAACTGAAACTTTATCTCATCTAGGGAGAATAATTTTCCTATCTCCAGGAAGAAAAACCTTTTTCATCCCTTAGAAGGCACTTTTACTTATCGCTTTGAAGGGACTTTTTCCTATCTCCCAGAAGCAAACGCTTTCTTTTCACCCAGAAGTGTCGTAGAGTGTCACACTTCTTACCGAAGGGATATAAGAATGCCATTGCTATTCGATATCGCTACTCGAAAAATCGCGTTCTCATCATCTGCGATAAAAAATGTTTGCAAGGTTTCTTTTTACAAGTTTGGGCCATACCGTGCTGATATAAATGTTAGGAATGACGAGAACAGTTATCAACTACGTCAAGATATAACGCAAAATTGGCAATGGCTGGCAAAGTGATTTTATAACAATATTATCTTTTTCACAAGTCAAATTTAAAAAGATTCCCATCACTACAAGTATTACATGGAGTGATATTATTAAAGTTTAGTACGTTTAAAAGCAAAATAAATTTGATTGATATTGTTCCAAATATTTATTTGTTTATCTTTTAAGAGGGTATTCTCCATGTCGAGGCTGTTTTTTGGTTCGATTTTGAGCTCTTTTTTTTGTAGTTAAGTGTAAAAAAAGTAGCAAACATTTTTTTAAAATTATGATTGTGGAGGGTCAGACCAGAATGGTGACGATTCTGCGTCGATTTCACTTAGGTTAGGTAGATGTTTTCCCTACTTTGGCGCAAAAGACTATTGGTTCGCTTCAGGTTAAACGAGGGCCACGTGACCCTAGCTACAGCGCAAACCGGAAGGTTATTCCATCGTTCCGTACCCAGGCGCCAGGTTTCATTTCTTGTGATTAGCTTGTATGAGGCTAAGAGTATCCCTATAAAGCTCTTCTCCGGGAGGAGCTGAATTTCTTGCCAGTTTGTGGCTGACTCGTTACCCTTAATGTTACGATGTCCAGGTACCCAGATAAGGTGGATACGGAGATGCTAAGCGATAACATTTAAGGATCTACGACATTCCGTGTGCGTCTTGGCGTCTGTACCGAAGGTACATAGAGTATATTAAGTTTGTGCAAAAGTATGTAACAGGGAGAAGGAATCGTTTCCGACCCTATAAAGTATATATATTCTTGATCAGCATCAACAGCCGGTTCGATATAGCCATGTCCGTCTGTCTGTCTGTCCGTCTGTCCGTCCGTCCGTATGAACGAAGAGATCTCAGAGATGGTAAGAGATAGATGTTTGACATGTATGGGGCATATATTTCTTATACTTGCAGGCAGATCAAGTTTGTTTTCAATTTTTGCCACGCCCCCTCCAGCCCCCGCAATTTGGAAAAAACCTTTCGTACCTTCTAGAGACCCCTAGTACACAAAATTATTTATCGATTTGCTGATGGAATGATAAAGATCGGATGAACGATTCTCAAGTTATGAGCAAAAAAACGGCCAGTAAACACCCCCCCACCACCCCAACCATCACCACAGCATTCTATTGAACGGCAATCTCGGTATGTGCACTTACATTTTAAGTCATATCTCACTTTGTAATAGTTAGATAGAGCCAAGCAAGATATGAATCGAAAGGTAATTGAATGGTTAATAATCGTACAGAACACTATTTTCAAATCGGTTGAGAAAAAAATAGATTTTTTGCTCGAAAACGCAATAAATTTCGTTTCCAATCGCCTAGGAAAAACATTTAAAAATTCAAAAAAACTATTTTTATTTTTCTACATAAGAACCGCACTGCTTCGAAGAAAATAAGATATCGATGAACAGAATCTATAACTAAATACAGGAGCTGTGAGCAGTTGAGTGCTGAAAAAAGTGGTGCTTTTGAGATTTTGTAAAAATAAATTTTCATTTGCTTCGACTTTTGTTCTGTTCTGGAATTTTTTTTCTGATCCGGCTATTCGCCCACTTCTAATATTGACCAAAAGACGAAGAAAATAGAAAAAAATATTTTCTAAACACTTAAAATACTCAAATTTGACTATTAGTTCCTTCACTTAAATTGATCCAGCTACAATATTTATTCATAGATTTTCTTCATCAATATTTTATTATCTTTGTAGAAGTGCGATTCTTAAGTTAAAAGAATGAAAATAATTTTTTTGGATTTTTTTTATATTTTTCCTAGGCGATTAAAAATGAAATTTCTTGCATTTTCGAGCAAAAAATCGAGTTTTTTGAAATATTTTTGGTCATTGTATTCAAACTTCTAAAAAGATTTGAAAACAATGTTCCACGTTATTATTGACAATTTAATGACCTTTCGATTCATATCTTGCTTGACATCATCTGACGATTAAGAATTGAGATATGGCATAAAATGTAAGAGCACATACCGAAAAAATGAAAAAAATTCATATTTAAAAAACGTTGCCATGAAAAAATTTTTGAAATCGATTTCGAGCGGGCTGTAATGCCCGCTAACTGTTTAGACATCAAGTCTAGAGGAAGAAGATGAAATATGGTGTTTAATGCTTCCGTTAGGGTGCTTCGGAGCGCGCCACTCGTACATATTTCAGCACTTCTCTGTAGCTTGTGTAAAGTGCTCAGAACTGACGGTTTCTCGAGTGCTGCCCACCATACTAGAACTCCATAGAGCAGTATGGGAGCAGTACAATGGCTGTGTATAGCCAGTAAACTATTGCTGGGGAAAATCCCCATTTACGGCCTATCGCCTGCTTACATGAGAAAAGGGCAATGGATGCCTTCATAACTCGCTCAGAAATATTGTCGGGCCAGAGTACTTGGCAGTGTTTTTGAATTCCAAACTTATGTTGTTTAGATTGGGAGGGATAAGATCTAGAATTTGTATCTCTATGTGAAGGGAACTAGTGCCTTCTTTTTCGGATTTACATCCAGGCCGCAAGAAGACGCCCACTCAGCGCGGTCACTTAAGGTTTCTGGAAAGCCGACTTCACATAGTTTCATCAAAATTGGTTCAGTGTAACTGGAGATATAATGGCCGCCAGTTTGAAAAACGTGGTTTCCAGATAAATGCGCTTAAAGTTTGAAGGAAACTCAAAAATGACTCGTCTCAGCGAAGACATTGTTCTACAAAAGAGGCTATATCTTCTAAAGTATTTCGAATTTCAAAAAATCCTTTTAGGGCGATATTCTCAAATATCCAAGCTATAAAAAAAATGCAAAAAAGAAAAAAGTCGAAAAAAAAATTTTGCACCTGGAGAATACCTTCTTGCATTGTTTCTTGTTGGCTTATGGGACATCTAATGCCATCTAGAAGATGAGAAAAATGCCCTAATTATTTGTTTCTGACAAATTTAAAAACGATTTTAATCGATTTTAATCGATGTTTTGGTTTCCAAAAGAAAAAAAAATGTGGGCAAAATAATCGATGTTCATGACATCTACCTCAATACATACTTTGAACAGGCGGTTTGAAATGGCTCAACTTTCGTCATCTCATATAGTAGACGGGCATATTAAAACCCCTTCACTTATAAAGTCAAAGAGCTTAAATTTGAAATGCTAACTAAACGAAAACCTCTAATGATTTCTTGGACACACCCGATTGTACCCAAAACCAAAAAAAACCATGTCTAAATGTTCCAGCTCTTTTTTTCAATTATTTTCGGGCAACTTTCAAATTGAATTCTTAAGCCATTCTCAAAAGAATTTCAAGCTTTCACAGGTTTCTAAATCAAATTTTCGCACGAAAATTCCTATGCCATGTATTCCTTTACCCTCTCCACCCAGCCCAGCGCTTCACTTAATATGAAAAATGATAATTTGCATTTTCAGTTTAATAATTAAAAAATACAATGAGCAAATCTTCTCTCCAACTTGTATTCAAGCAACTTGCAAACTGCTTTTGTTGGCCAACTTAACCTCCAGCCATGGATGATAGATCAATTGTCTTGGTGGAAGCGCAGCGCAAGTAGAGAAAAAACCTTCCCCCGAGCGATTTCTGTTGGCATTAAAAATTACCCAGACAACACGGACAACACACGTCAAATCGTCGTCTGTTTTTTGTTTTTGTTTGTGCCAAGTCTTACAATTGTTTAACCCTCTCTTTAATTTTGTTTTTTCTTTTCTTGCTCCAGTGAATTTTGCTGCCTTCGACTTGGACTTGGTCTTCAAGCTTTTCACCTGTCCATCGTGTGGAAATCATGTGAAAACATGTGGCCGCCAGTCAGTCCGCAACGGCAACAACAACAACAACAACAACAATGAGGGATCAAACAAATTAAAGTAATTTCCTACCGCAAGAGTTTCCACTTTTTCTTTTTTGTGCTTTTCATTGCGTTAATTGTGAATTTACATAGTTTGAGTTTGGAAGATTTGTTGACGTATGTTGAGATACTTTTGTATCTGCATCTATGTGCATAAATAATGCGGCTGATAATTGAAAATATGGCTTGGAGTTTCGTTTCGTTTCGTTTCGAGTTATGCGTCAGCCAATGACCAATAAAGGTGGAGTGGAGTGGGGGGAGGCGTGGCTGGGCTGCAACTTTGACTGACATTTATCGCTAGTTTCAAGCCGCGTTCAATTGTTGCAACAGAGCTTGATGTTGTTGTTGTTGTTTCTGTTTTTTTTTTTTTTTTGTTGACGAAGCTCAACGTTTCGGAAAATTTAGCACAAGGTTGCAATTGTGGCAACAACAACAACAACAAAAGCCGATGCCGAAGCTGCAACTCCAATACATGCATTCAAATTGCTGATACTTGCCAATATTGTTGTTTGTTGTTGTTGCTGCTGCTGTCATTGCCCAAAATTGTAAATAAATAAATACTTAATTATGTTGTTTTGTCCGCACCGTTTTTGGTTTGCCAAAGAACTGGCTTAGAGCAAACACACACACAAAATATTGCGCATACGCCAGGTCAACTTAACTGCGAATGAGAATTGATTTCAACTGAGAGTTTTGATATAGATGAAAACAACATTTAATTCTGTTTCTTCTGTTTTTTTGTTTTAAATAAATATTCCCATCTCGTGTGCATCACCATTATGTACACAGACTATACGATAAGCCACGCCCACCTGCTGAGTATAGCATGCACTATCTTACAATTAGTAGACCTCTTACCGGCATTCCTAACCCCTTTCAGACTAGACTGGGAACCCAAAAACAACAAAAAAAAAAAAACTGAACTGAAAATCATACAAAAGGCGCATAAATTAGCAATGGTCTGTAATTTCCGAAAGGGTCGTCGACGTGGATTATATTAAACCTACAAGAAAAACTCATAAGTGTATGTATCGTTGAGGGCGCGAACTTCTTCGTACTAGAGACAAGGCGCGTTGGGGCCAGTTACAGACGGCGGCGTGCCAGCGACGCATTCATTAGTTTAATATTAAAATAGTCATAATAAAAATTGTAGATAAAAGTCTTGAAACAATGTACAATGCAGCAGAAACAGAAGCAGGCAGCAACGACAGCAGCGACAGCAGACGAGGCAAAAGGGCCCAAGATTTATGAACTGCAGTCGTTGTGTCGGGGCATGTGTATGTGTGTGTGTGTGTGTGTGTGTGCGGCGTCTCCTAGTCGTCTTGCATCCCTCTTCCCACCCCACTCTCAGCCCCCCCCTACCCTTTCAAGTGTCTCGCCAAGTCTCGCTCTAAGCGAAGGAGCAATGAACTATTTACGAATGTAGCCGTCTTCGAGTACCATTCATACTCACTCACACACTTATCTCCGCCGTAGGTGTGAGGGTTTTTCCCCATTTCGAGATAAGCTTGTAATATTTAAGAGCATGCATATTTATGGACTTCTCGACCTTGAGCTGCTTGAGGGATTTACAAAAGAAACAAACTCTCAGGCTCATTGAAAGAAAACCGGCAAAATGTTAGCTTGAGAGAATTTCGTCTTTAGCCGATTTTAATAGGGTAGGGATTTTAATAATTATTTCTAGTCATTGCCTTGGAATATTCTGAAAAGCTTTTCATCAAAATCTTATAACACTGACTCAAACAACCTAAAGTCTTTCACGGTTTAAGAGGAAGAGCGTAACTTGAAAAAGGCGATCGCGTAAACAACAACAATATGTGTAAATATATTCGTTGTCATACAAACATATGGGCAGTGCAATAACAAATATAAATATTCAGGTTACGGATTCTGTTACAAATTTAGAAGGGTTTATAGCGGTTAAAGGTTACGGATACGGTTACGGTTTTAATCTCTGAATACAACCCATTTAGTGTAAACAGCTGAACCAGTTCCAAAACCAAACATTCCATACGGTTGAAAAAATATTAATCATGCATTTTCTCAATTCCCTATTTTTACAAAAAGTTAATCGAACGCGATTCCGCTTCGGCTGCGTTTTGAAATTGCTCTCTTTTTTACTTTTTTCAAAACCACCAGTAAGTGCGGGATTGACACTAGATACATAAGAGAGAAACCATAAATTAAAGCGAAACGATCGAAAATGGAACAGTCGAAAATAAGAAAGGGGGACTTTCTCGTTTTTCGTTTTCGATTTCATTGCCAAAATCTGGATAAATTAATCCAAAAATTTCTTTATAAATCAATTAAAAAATTAAATGCAAATTGAATTTCTCTCTCAATTTCTATATTGATCAAAGACTTAAGAAAAATTCACTTTATGTACACAGAAAAAAAATACCGTTCTAAATATACCAATATCATGACATTTTGGTGACGATAGTCTGTTAAGCCCGCTTTTTCTAAATTCATGAGCATTTGTTCACACTAAGGCATGAACATTTTGTTCTCACTCATGAACGGTTTGGGCTTGTCTTATAAACATTTTGTGCTCGTTTCAAGAACATCTTGTCCTCACTTTGGTCGCCGGCTTGATCCAGAAGAAAAAACCAATATTAAGAAAGTTAAGATTAGCCTCAGACCTCGAAAACTGTACATCACTCACGGACGACGGCACCTTAGAACACTCGGCTATTAAGCTCACGCGAGAGGTAGCGACAAAGTCATAGTTAAAAACAAGAAAGAAAGTCGGTCAAGCCCGACTATAACATACTCTGTACCCTTAACGTAGCATCTCGCATTTGCTCACGAGTTATACGCGCTCATCTCTAAGTTTCACTCTCTCTCTCTCTCTCTCTCTCTCACTAAGATTGGGGGGGTGTTCACTGGCCGTTTTTGCTCATAACTTGAGTATCGTTCATCCGATCTTTATCATACCTTCAGCAAATCGATAAATAATTTTGCTTACAAGGTATCTCTAGAAGGTACAAACGATCTATCTTCAAAACTGTAGGAGATATGACGTTTTTTCCAAATTGCGGGGGCGGGAGGGGGCGTGGCAAAAACTGAAAATAAACTTGATCTGCCTGCAAGTATAATAAATATATGCCCCATACATGTCAAACCTCTATCTCTTACCATCTCTGAGATCACTTCGTTCATACGGACGGACGGACAGACGGACAGACGGACAGACGGACATGGCTATCTCGAATCGGCTGTTGATGCTGATCAAGAATATATATACTTTATAGGGTCGGAAACGATTCCTTCTCCCTGTTACATACTTTTGCACAAACTTAATATACTCTATGTACCTTCGGTACAGAGTATAATGAAGCGCTTAAGAATGAAGTGCTTATGTTGGCATTGAGACACGCTGCAAGCAACAAGAACAACGCCGGTCGTGGGTTCAAATCCCCGACAAGGCGTAGTTTTCTTTTTAAAATTTTTTTTTTTGTAAGATTGTCTATATTTTTGTTATAAGCACTGAAAACAGTTAGGACAGGTTTCTTATGTTGGTGTTTTTTGGCAAATCTAGGTGGATTTGCTGCATTTGCTTTGCTCATGTTCAATGCTAACCATCTAGATGAATTTGTAGCAAATTACTTCATCCTCATTGATTCCAAAACCATGTACATGCTAATGCAAATTAAGTATTTTTATGAATCCGCGCATATGGTCACAGTGAAAAACATTTGAAAACACTGCTGCTAAAAACAGTAAAGTCTGAATTGTTATTAAGTAAACCAAAAATGGAAAATATTGGATGTGCCTTTAATATACAAGAACACCTACAGACATTGCTCAAAACACAGATGCACATTCTGATTCCACTAGTTCATTGCTTAAGCTAAGTTTACACATCCAAATAATTTGGCTAAACTTTGATAAAAATAGCCATGATTTTACAGGATTAAAAACTTAAACTATGGTTCCATACGCAAATAATTTGATCAAATATGGCCGGAAAGTTCCACAATTAGCCCTATATAGCCCTATTTTCATGAAAGCTTGTCCAAAATATTTGCCTGTGTGAACACAGCTTTCGACCTACTGCTTAATCTTCCCTCATAGTAACAAGTCGTTCCAAAAGAAAAACCTTCTCTTTCTCTGTAAAATTCTTGCTTTAATTTTTAAAATTTTAATTATAAAATCCCGGTGTGACCGTGGCGCAAATGCCCGAATTTATAATCAACCTACATGAGACAACCAATTGCACAAAAACCACCTAGTTGCAAAATCTAGATGGATTTCGATTTGAGTAAAAACATGAACATGAGAAATCGGCCCTTAAATGGTAAAATATTTGTATTTGCATAATATATTTTGCGTGGGTTCAAATCCCCGTCAAAGCATAGTTTTCTTTTTTTAATTTTTTTTTTTTTAAGGTTTTTAATGTTTTTTTAACATTGCACAATGGTCCCTAATTATAAAGATATCTGCACGAAATTTGGTTTATACTCATATTTTGGGCCCCAAAGACGACTTACAAAGATTCGTTCAATTTAGACTGTTATTTTATATAGCTGCCATATAAACGATCTGGCCGATTTTCACTAACTTTGTTGTTTTTTTAACTATTGAACTGAAATTCAGTTAACACACGTATCTTAGGCTCCCAAGGTTCAATTGGACTATTATTCCATATAGCTGCCATATAACCGATCAGGCCGACTAGCATGAATTTAGCTGATTTTGCCGATATAATAAATGCAATATTTACAGAAGCTAATACTTTAACGCAACTTTAATTAAATATTTTTAATCATGAAATACAGCATCTAAATGTAAAGAGTATTAATTCTCAATATCGGATCCATCCGAATCGGTATCGTCAGTATTATCATCATCAGAAAGAGGGTCCATACTACAACTTAATGTAAAAGAGGGAACGTCCAAAAGCACAATGACATCCGTCGGAAGAGATTTCTTTTTATTTTGTGCCTTTCTTTTATTTAGACATAAACTAGAGAACAGTGGATCGCTAGAGTCCATAGCTCTATGAAAATCGTCGTGCATATTATTTTGACCACTGTTTTTCCGTGCATGCATTCTTCGATCAAACTTATAATGTTTGTTACGAGCCTCCGACGCATTCTCGCCCAGGCAGCCCACAGGAAGAGCAGAGATGGCAATGATTTTAGGGCCGTGTGCCAATATTTTATGAACCGTGGCTGACATGTGCTACCAAAGATATTTTTCTAACTACAAGAACGCTGTTTTTCCACAAAAAGCTTGAAACTTTTCTGCGTTAATCGTAAATTCACTAGAAATGGCAATCAAAATTGTCTGAAAATTATGAAGAACATTGGCATTTAAATTTAATATTGAAAAGTTGCTGTGGAAATGGAATTGAGAACATGCCTGATAAAAATTTTAACAACTCTGTAGTTATCTGATTGTTATTTTGTGATATAATCTCAATATTGCCAGATTAGGGCAACCTCTGTTGTTGGAGCATTGATTCGAAAGGTAATCGAATAAATGATCGAATCGCTAAGAAAGCTTAAAAAAGCTAAGCTTATATGGGTTTAACAATCGGAAAACAGGTACCGCTAGCGACATGAGTGTAGGTACAAGTATTATTCTTGAACCTCAAATTGTCGAATTGGTGTGCATCCCTGATCTAAATCTATATCCATCTGTCTAGAATTAGAAAATAAGCTTCTTTCCAACATCTTAGTTATGAACAACTGTTAAATAAATTTTAGTGTAATTGCACATAATTATTTTATTATTTACCTAATGCCATTGACCACAATTGTCACAGCAAGATGGTATCCTCTTGCCTTTTACCTTTACCTTTTACCTTTTAGTCATCAAGCAACTGTTGTGGCAATGTTTTGTTGATTTTCCATTTGGCTCCAAGGATCTGCCCAAAACTTAAATCCAACTGTACGTGAAGTGAAGAATTTGTTTTTGTTCTCCTTGTGGTATTGCGGTGTCTCTTATTATTATTATTTAGTCGATTTGCTCATTTTCTTTTCATTCTTTTTATACACATTTTATTTGCCTGGGCCTTTTGGTTTGCTTGTCGTCGTCGTCGTCGTTTACCGACTTTATGCTTTATTTTTACATACATTCATACTTACGTGTATGTATGTATGTATGTATGTACATTCTGTGGCAAGTTCTTGGAAATTGTGGTCTGCCAATTGCCGGCTCCGTCTCCATCTGCTCACTGTGTCTGTTCACCTCGCGAATTCAATTAAAATGCCGCTCTCCAGCATTTCTCCTTCCATCGCTTTGGTGTGTTGAACTCGCTGCCTAAGATCTGGCTATATTGCTGCTACTCTAAATGCCTCAAGTTCAAGTCGCTTCCAGCTCGGCTCTGCTTTGGCTCAAGTGTTATTAATTTGTGAAAGTTCTTGTTGGGTTCCATTGGGCACGCCCACTGACCACACTGGGCCAGGCACCTGCTGGGCTATACGAGTATTTGTTTGTTTTTATGCCATCAACCTGCCGTTTTTCGAACTTTAACTAATTTGCTTAAACTCACGCTTCCCTTATCTGGTGTCGGGCCAAGGATATCTGAAAATATCTTTCGATTTCTCTGTTGTGAATTTCATCATTTGTTACTCAGCAAAGTTTCTATGAACACAACAACAACAATAATTCTTATCTCTCGCTCCCAGCTGATAAGACTTATTCTGTGACTCAACAAAATTTTATGGTGCCTCAAGCTTTGCCTGGAAATTTCTTAGATTTATTGCATCAAACACAAAAATTGTTTTAATTATTTTTTTGGGAAAGAAAAAATTTAACAAAGAAACCCAAAAGATACACAAAAAAAAAATAATAAAATTGCAGCCTACAGATACAGATACAAGTGCGTGTCGCTGTCTATGAGATTGCTCATGGCGCAGTTAATTTGTTCATGCGCTCAATGCGTCAATACAATTTGACTTTCACTTATTTGTTGCTGGCGTTTGTTTTTGTTGTGCTTGTCTCTAACACAATGAAAGAGGGTGGGGAAAATGGTAGTGGAGGAGGATTAGGAGGAGGAGGAGCTGTGGAAGCCACTTGGCAAGCTTATTACGCAATGCTAAATGTAGGAGGCAAGTTTGTGACAAATGTATATATAGTAGTTGACTTCCTGGAAAAGAATACGAACTTAGCCTGGTTTTGGTGTTCACTTCTAAGTAATCGGAAGTAAATTTAGGAATTTGTCAGAATTTAACGACAATCTTTATCAATTTTTCAGACAAAAAGAATACCAAAACTTATTTGATCTTATCTCAATTTGGTTTTTATGTGCAATGAGAGTGAGAAGATGTCACTGTAAGGTTAAGTGGCAGAAAAGTCCATTCAAAACTGGGAAAAGAAATTTGGAATCTAAATTTTATACTTGAATCAAGAAATTCGTTCTGGGATTAAGCATTCTCCCTAGGGCTGGTCATATACGACTGCTCCAAACAGACTCAAAATCGAAATTATGCCTCCATTGGAAGTTACACTACAAAAAACGACTGACAGAGTTAAAAGAGGTAGGCTTGATTTTAATTGTCAATGTTGATTAATGTATTATAGTTCAATCGGTATGGAATTTATACCATTTTGTACTTAAGATTTTAAAGATGTTTGGTTCTTGGTTTTACTTAAATAAAGTTAAAAACTCGCTCAAGTACAAAATCGGTTCACCGTCTATTCAACACTAAACAATCTCAACACGTCAATTCAACACGTCAATTCAACACATGTTAATTCAACACAAAACAAATTAAACACGAACAAATTCAACACAACTACAATTTCAACACAACTACAATTTCAACATAATCTATTTCATCATGAAGCAATTCAACATCGCCAAATTTCAACACAGTACAATTTTAATATTAGAAAATATAACACAACATCAATTTCAACAATTTCAGTCGAACCCGACAGTAGTATACTCCATACCTGCGAAAGTGTATGCACATTTGTAAGTACACCTGCATTTTATTTACTATCACAACTTATTTACTCATCAAATTCATCGTTACTCATCGTTACTCGTTGTTTGTGTTCTTTTCGAAATGTGTTGAAATGACGTTTGTTTAATTGTCGTGAAATTACGTCGCTTGTGTCACCCCTTAATCCCTGTTGAGGTTGGTCCTACACACTTGCATTTTTATACCCTTGCAAAGGGTATTATAATTTTGCCCAGAAGTTTGCAACGCATAGAAATATTCATTTTTGACCCCATAAACTATATATATTCTTGATCAGGGCGACGAGCTGAGTCGATTGAGCTTTGTCCCTCCGTCTGTCTGTCTGTCTGTCTGTCCGTCTGTATCTACGCAAACTAGTCTCTCAGTTTTAAAGCTATCGAGCTGAAATTTGACTGACCGGATCGGATGACTATATCTTATAGCTACCATAGGAACCATCGGTCAAAAAATGGCTCTTAGTGAGAAGAACTTTTTTGTTCTTAATGTTAGCGTTCCCAAAACACGGTCATTATTAATATTATATGCTTTCAAACAGTTTTGCAAACTTTGGTCAAAATCGGATGACCATATCTTATAGCTGCCATAGGACCGATCCGTCGGAAAATGGGTCTTAGTGAAAAAAATTTTTTTGTTTTCAAGTAAATCGTTCTTAAGGACGGTGATTATTAATATTAAGCGCTTTCGAACTAATTTGATAAATTTGGTCGAAATCAGATGACTATATCTTCAGGCTGCCATAGGACTTATCGGTCGGAAATCGAGTCTTAGTGAGAAAAACCTATTTTGTTTTCAATTTAATCGTTCTTAAGCTTGGCGATTGTTAATTTGATATGTTTTCGATCGAAATCAGATGTTAATCTGACGGAAAATGAATTTTAGTTACAAAAGTTTTTGATTTTTATCTAAGCGTTCTTAAACTCTGTCATTTCAAAAACAGCTTTTGCTGTTGAATAAAGCAATCAAAGTCGGAGATTAAAGTGTTCAAAATTCTTGGATTAATAAATTGGGTATAGAAAATGCATGCTTGGATCCAAAAATTTTATTCTTAAATCATGAATTTTAATTCTTACCAAACATTCTTGATTCAAATATGAAATTCTATATTTTTTCCCTGAGTGTAAGTTTTTATGCTACAAATGGGCTTAAATTAGCCTCAGTGGCGAACCAAATCCTTGTTTTCAGTGCTTCAAGAACTCAGTCAGCGAAAATTTGAAGTGATCCCAAACCGAACTCAACATCGAAATTTGAAACATTATTAAAATGTAGTGTGGAGTGCCATCTAGTCCAAGCAGAGTCCCTAAACTTTTGATGCCTGAAGGGGTTTACTTTAGTGGTAGTTGTTTGCTTCCTGCAACAGTTCAAAACTCGACTTTAACTTTTTCTGCATGATTTTTAAATGATTTATGAATTTTTTTATGATTTCCCTGAAATAAATGTTGATTCTCCTTAAAAATAAAAAAAAAATGAAAAAAACTTAGCAACTGTAAAAAAGGTGCGAAGCTGCCAAATGAGCAACACGAGGCGAACAAATTTTCAGTTTGTTGTGGTTGTTTGTTGGCCGAATAAAAACCAGTAAGTGATTTCACACAGCAGCCACAAGAGTCACCAGCGCCAGTGAGCAAAACTAACAAACTTTGGGCAAAAAATAAAACAAAATTTGTAACATATTCGGCAAAAAGGCAGCAAGATATTTAAGTTTTTTTTTGTTGTATTTTTTGTATTTTTGGTTTGTTTTTGTTTTTACACAAAAGCAGCGGTGTCGGTTCATTGAACCCCTCTCTTTCTTATGGTGGAGTTCGACTTCGTCGCTGACTGACTTATTGAATGACTGAGACAACAGCAGCAACAACAACAACATCAGCAACACTCGAAGGCTGCACAGATTATGTCACACATTTTGTATAGGGGGAGTGTGCAGAGGGGTGAGGTGGTTGTGGGGGGGTGGGGAGGGAGCAGGCAATGTTGCACTCGTGGTAGCCATGTTACAACATCAATTGCGCGCGCCAAACAGCAACAACAACATCGATGGCGACCCGAAAACAAAACCTAAAAGAAATCGTATCTGTAAGATTGTTTTCAGAGTTGTTGTCGTATCTGTATCTGTAGCGAGGCTGGAAGTCAAAGCAATGAGTGTTTTTGAACTAGAGATAAAACTGAAAGAGGGGCATGTGAATCATATAGAATACCAACAGCTGCACAATGATTTTAAAGTTTTTACATATAAAATTTCGTTCTCCATTAAAAATTAATACATCTAAAGAATGCGACCCAATGAAACAGCATTGAGACGTCACTTGATCGCCTAAACCTAACTCTTATTGACTGTGAAATGTTTTGTTTGTTTGCATTTCAATTCATTTGTTTTTATTTTTATTTTTTTTCTCCTATAATTATAATTATAGTCAATGTCAGGCCAATGCAATCATAATTATAAGTAAAACTTGCCTGAGTCAGTTTCAAGCGGCGCAAAAGCTGCAAGTTTTTAACGTTTCACACTTTTGTTTTATGGAAAAAGCTACAACACACATTTCTGTGTTTGTGTTGTTGTTGTTGTAGATTGAAAAACATTTCAAAAAATAATTGTTGAGAAATTTGTATGATGAACTGAGCCAAAGAGAGAGAGAGGGAGAGAGCTCGAGAAACCCAAGACACAGACAGCTGCTCTTAGCCCTCGCCAGCCACTGCCCTGCCCTCCCTCTTCACACCACCCATGGTCCCCGCGCTTAATGACCCTATTTTAATTTCAAGCATCGCTTGTCCATCGCACTTTGTGGAATTTACATTATACGCATACATATTTCTCAGTTTGTTGCTTTTGAAAAGCCGCCGACGACGACTAGGGCACAGTGGGATGAGCTGGTGAATAAGTGTTTTGTTATTTAAAATTCAAGTTGGAATTTTCCAAAAAAATATATATATTTGCCTGTCTTGACATTATCACTTGGGAATTCCAAAGGCAGGCTTATAGAAAAATCCAGCATCAACTGCCAACGCCAAGTCGGAGAAGCTTTGTGTTTATGTGCGCCCCATATCGGCCCTTCTGTTAATCGCTTTGCGCCCTGCAGAAACTCAAATTCAAGCGACATCTCTTTGGTTATAATATTAGGATTTTTATTAAACTGGGCGAAAAGTCCGACAAGATGTGGGCAATATGTCCGAATTCAATTTGGACTTAAGGCCCATAACATTTTTAAGTTTTATTTTGATGGATACTACGATTAATTTGGATATGGGCCTTTTGTCCGTTACGGCAAAAGACTCGCACACACACGCACACGCCCAGCATCAGCCTTGTTTTTTCCACGAAAACAAATGTGTCGATGTGGCCATGATTCATGCCTCGACAACTGGACGACTGACGACTCCGCTGGCGCACCGAAAATGCAACTGATCGTCCACAGTAAGGAGGGCTCCTGGTCCAGTCTACACATATGTACATACACTTACCATCGAAGTATTTAACGATGAGAAATTTTTTCAACAAGGCGACAAAACTGATAACCCATTCGACAACATAGTGATTGACCCCGCCTGCAGTCCACTCGTCTCGAACTCAATCTCTCATCTTGGATACAGCCAACCAGATCCTCAACAGAAGTGGCGATTCTAGTCTTTTTACAGCACACTCACACACATGCGATGAAAGTCTGCCTGCGACGCCAATACAGAGACACATAAATACAAGCGGCAAAGGGTGGTTTTTTGTGCAAAATAACTCCAGCCATGTGCTCGCTTTCAATCGCTAACCTGAAACGACTGTTGCCCCTTACACGTCCAGCTGTCCACATCCTGCTGCAGCCCGTGCTGTCCATGTGTGGAAAACATTCCACGCCCAGCCGCATTGCTCAATCATTAACCAATCCCGAAGACTTCACACTGCACTCAGCCGACTCTGCAACTACATGTAACCCATCTTACATTGGACAAGCATCCGACCAATTTTTCAGTTATTATATTGTATGCAGAGTGCCAGACAAGCGTTCCTACGTCTGAAAGTACTTCGCGCAGCTAAATATGGATCTTAATCGCATCTGTCATCATCGCCGAAGATCATGCAAAACGATCCCCATACCTGATCGACAACAAGCCACCTGCTACAACTCGAGACGCTCTTGGTTTGGCAATTGATGCCTGCCTGAGTCTACCTACAAGTACTCGAACTCAACAGAAAGTCCACAACGAGTGGCAAACGAACTCCACAACGAGTGGACAACGAACTCCACAACGAGTGGCAAACAAAGTGCACAATGAGTGGCAAACAAAGTCCACAAAGAGTGGCACAACAAGTTCACAACGCGTGGTAAACAAAGTCCACAACGAGTGGCAAACAAAGTCCACAACGCTTGGCAAACGAAAGTCTCTACTCGGGGTACACTACCCAGTACTTTTGACTCTGCAACCTCAACCCTGCTTAGGCGAACTTGCTTATCGACGCCCACTCGAAGCAACGGCCTCAACCGAAATTACCATCTACGCAACTACGCAAATTTGTACTCAGTGCACATGCTCAGTACTACGGATTTATCAGTTTCCACACTCATCGGAAACAGTTCGTCGACTTAACTACTAGCTAGAATCATACACACGGTTTCATCCACATTGAGACTTGTGCAAATCCTGTAGATGATCACCCCGGACGTTCATCCCAGACTTGCATTCCAACTAGACTCAAAACTTGAAGTTCATACGTTTCCACATGGTCACTGGAGGGGTAGTACTGTATCAGCTGTGGTCACACTATTCATCTAGATTAAGCAGGGCATCCACTCACGAATTTGTTCGACGAATTTGTTGTGCTCGACGAAATGTTTGTCGTTAGTGGACAGAATTTAGTGTTCGATTTTTTGTTCGCAGAGAATAGAAACATTTCTATCTTGCGTGTGTTCGTGCGAATATGATCGTCAATGGATGGGAACAAGTGCACGAACATCATTTGTCAAAAATATTGGTAGAGTGAACACGTGCCCAAATGGGTAACGAATTGTGGCTGGAATTTATTGAATGCCCCAAATAAATAATAATGAAATAATGCTTTAAGCTAATTTGTTTCGCCATTTAGGCCATGATTGTGTTAGTTTTCGCTGCCATATTTTCCTGTTTACTCGTTGAGATTTTCCTGCAAATGATGTTTGTGAGAAATGTTCGCCTGGTTAATGGGCAAATGAATTCGTTTGTGGATGCCCTGCTTAACGCATCAGCAGCACGAAAACGGTGTGACCATCATTCGATTTCTTAAAAATAACTCATACACTAAAATATCGATATATAATATTTGAACATATTTACATCTTGGCGCTTATTTTCAAACAAATCTCCAAAGTCAACAAAAGATTTGATATTTTACTTCTTCTTTGATTAATTTAACTCTGTGGGTGGTTGGAACTTCATTTAAATTGGGCTTTGATCACTCTGTGTAGTCGAGTCACATTCTAATTAGAGATGTGCGTTGGAAGTTAAATTCGTTCCCGTACCACTTCTATCCCGTCCCGTCCTGATACCGACCAAGAATTTTCAATCTAGTCCCGTTCCGTCCCGATCCCGAGCCGTTCCAAATCAGATTTTATATAATTTTTTAGGGATTAAAAACAGTTTTTTTATACAAAATTAAATCAGAAAAGGTTTCCCTAGAAAAAATATATATAAATAATAAATAATAATAAAAAATATTATTAACAGTGGCCGCAAATGCTTTGTAACAAAGAATAGCTGCTGTCGAGCTAGTTTTTTGATGACTTTAGGTGGAACTTTTCTTTTCATGAAATTTTTCAAAATGGGTTTCTTTTCGCTGGTGGCATCTGACATTTTTGTACAGCTGTGTCGGTATAGACTACTTGTGCCAGTGCGGCCTGCATATGACACACACACATCTTTGCACTTTACACAAAATCCAACTTGTTTGTCACTGACTTCTATCAGTTTATAGTCTTTCCACACTTCTAATTGGGATGGTGACGGTTTTATTTAATTATTAATTTTGGCTTTTATTTGCTGTTTGTTCAGCTATGCCATCTTCCCATGTTTTTATAAGTGTGCCCATTTTTGGATTCTTAATTCTTAATTTAATAAACAAAATTCTTAATTTTGTTGATAACTTTAATAAAACATTTGCTATTGTTTCCAAACCACTGTGCGTAGTTGTCGTTGAAGAAGCGCTGAAACAACGGTTGACTTTTGGACGCTAATATGACGACGATCTTGGCCTTTGGGTGAGGCAACCAACCAACATCACAGCTACAACTCGAGCTCGAAGGGAGCCTGAAAACTTTTTAAGACAATGGAAATTCATTCGGTTTGGTGAGACTTCTTGGCCAAAGGCAAGGTCTCTGGTCTCTGTCGCTTATGCTGAGAAATTAGCTGCTTTAGTTATTATTATTGTTGTTGTTGTTGCTGCTGTTGACTGGGCAGGCGTATCCATATCTATATGCCATCGTCGTCAACGGGCACTTCATGTTTAGCTTTCAACTTGTCTGTCTTCTTCTCTTTTTTTTTTTTTGCATCCGCTTCCGCAGCGACAGCAGCAACAATTATTTAGTTGTATTAAACCCAAGAGGAGGGTCGTCTTCCTTCAGTTTTGACCTCAAAAAGTTTTAATCTAATGTGAAAATCGCAAAGTGATAATGACGACGACAAGTTTTAGTTGTGAATTTTTTTGTTGGAAATTCTTAAAATCGTTAAGGAGCATTTTTTTGTTTCCACATAAATCACAATCACACACACACACACAAACACTTATAAAAAATAATATTATTTTTGCTGTCGATTACTCATACGCATAAATATTCGTTCGAAACAAAGACAAAAGTCCAGCTCCATCTCTGTCTCTGCCTCTCTCGTTCACTCCTCTTGGTCACTACACCCGCACATGCATAATGATCACGATCACTGAGCTTGATCATCATGTGAGTAAAATCACTCAAAGAGACGTTGGGGTGGGGGCGGGGGGGTGTTGTGTGTTGGGGGCCTTGCATTTGCGCAATTTTAATAAATATTTACATTTGTTTCAAACCAATTTGCGCGTTTGTGCAGCTGCTTGAGAAAAAAAAAAAAATTCAGAAATGCTGGAGGAGAGGCAGAAGGGAATGCAACTGTGTGAAAAGCTCTAAAATATGCGAGGGTTAATGCTAAATAAAAGTGGGAATGATACAAAGAATTTTAATAAAATTTTTGTAAAATTGTCAAAATAGATAAATAAATTAAAAGTTGAGTGTATTTTGCTACTAGAACTCTGGACTCAAGGTGAAAAATCCGACAATTTGGGGCAGGGAGGGGCTATAGGGACTGAATCAAGGATTTCAGAAAAAGCTTTAAAATATTTAGATTGTTCCGAAAAGGCATCAGCAGTGAGAAGTATTTACAAACATAGAACTTTGGACTATGGGTTAAAATATTGCGAGCGATCGTCGAAAATCGGGTTGAATATTTCAATTCATTAATAATTTTTCTGGCAACAGTTTGCGCGAAGATTCATGCCGATATCTATAGGAGCTGATAAAATTAAATATCTATTCCAGAGTCCGGCTCGTCCCTATATAATGTGTATACAACAGCGCTCTGTGTCAGCGACGTGTTGCGACGTTGACACACCGACAGTATACGAGCTTATACCTCTCTCTTTAAGAACAACAAAGAAGTGCCATATGAAATAATTTAACTATTTTCCCACCAGATCTATCCGTTTAGTAGATTCGATAGCCGGAAACTATTCACCTGCAATTCTAGCAATTTTTCGCATTTTACTTGTATTATTCTAGCTATTTCGACTGTAAAGACTGTAATTGCACATCTTTTTAAAATGAAAGAAAAACGAATTAAGATGAACTGACATTTGAAGCTATAACCCGAATAGAACAATCGGTTTTTGGAAATTGAGCATTTGGGACATTTTTCAATTCCGATTCCGCTTAGACTTGAAAACGGTAACAGGGTTAATTGTGCATTTGATATAAACAGTTGTTAAATACACGTACGATAGCCGGTTCTAAGCCGAACGGAACCAACCCGTAAAGAACCACTAATCTGTGCTCGTAAACCGAGCCGCGAACCAAACCATTGTTCTTACAAAAATATATACAATACCGAACCGAAAACTTTAAAAGAATACGCTTCGGTTCGGTTCGTATTACACTAGTTTACACCATTTTCGATCCCGACCATTTGGCAGTTATTTCCTAAGTAAATCCCTTTGCTGCGTCTTAAAATGCTGACCGAGAAATCGCGAAAAAGCTAGTTTTTTGATTGGGAAGAAAAGTAGCTTTAGAAAAATGTGTATATGGGCATTTCCAAACTGACGTGACGTTACGTCTGTACGATAAAATGTTTTTAAACAATATGAAAATCTTGGATTTTTAAAAAGATTGTTTTACATTTGAGTAGCAATTAAGTAGCACTACAATCAGCAAAAACAATGACATACATCGATCATAAGGAGTTAAAGGTATAAGCAAAAATAAGTGCTGGCATGACGTTACACAAAACAGAAGTGGGTTTTGACTTGTGTTAGAAATTTGGAAAACTCTGCGAATCGGGCAAAGCTTTTTGTATACAATTTTTATTGCTAGGATTTGAAATAGTACAAGTTTATTTTCCAGGTAACCCTATTCAAAAATATTTCCATCATTATACCCTTGCAAAGGGTATTATAATTTTGCCCAGAAGTTTGCAACGCATAGAAATATTCATTTTCGACCCCATAAACTATATATATTCTTGATCAGGGCGACGAGCTGAGTCGATTGAGCTTTGTCCGTCCGTCTGTCTGTCTGTCTGTCTGTCTGTCCGTCTGTCTGTCCGTCTGTCTGTCCGTCTGTCTGTCCGTCTGTCCGTCTGTCTGTCCGTCTGTTTCTACGCAAACTAGTCTCTCAGTTTTAAAGCTATCGAGCTGAAATTTTGCACAGAGTCTTCTTTTTACTGCACGCTGATAATATGTCGGAACCGACCGGATCGGATGACTATATCTTATAGCTGCCATAGGAACCATCGGTAAAAAAATGGGTTATAGTGAGAAAAACTTTTTTGTTCTTAATTTTAGCGTTCCCAAACACGGTCATTATTAATATTAAAAGCTTTCAAACAGATTTGCAAACTTTGGTCAAAATCGGATGACTATATCTTATAGCTGCCATAGAACCGATCGGTCGGAAAATGGGTCTTACTGAAAAAAAATATTTGTTTTCAAGTAAATCGTTCTTAAGGTCGGTGATTATTAACACTAAACGCTTTCAAACTAATTTGAAAAATTTGGTCGAAATCAGATGACTATATCTGCAGGCTGCCATAGGACTTATCGGTCGGAAAATGAGTCTTAGTGAGAAAAACTTTTTTGTTTTCAATTTTATCGTTCTTAAACTTGGCGATTGTTAATTTGATATGTTTTCAAAAAGATTCGCGAAATTTGGTCGAAATCAAATGTTCATCTGACGGAAAATCGATTTTAGTTAAAAAAAGTTTTCGATTTTTATCCAAGCGTTCTTAAACTCTGTCATTTCAAAAACAGCTTTTGCAAGGGTATAAAAACTTCGGCACAGACGAAGTTAGCGTGGCCTTCTCGTTTTTTTTTTGATTTGCATAAGTATCTGACTTGACGTTACTTGACGTTACGTTACTTTAATTTCCCCATTTTATTTATGTTGTTTTTGTTACAATATAAAGCAAACACTTACAGTTAATTGCAATCACATATGTTGTTTCTTATGGTGTCTTATGAAATATTTTTTAACTCTTTGTACCCTTAGTAATATTTTAGAGACCAAAAAGCAATGCAATCTAAAGGCATTTTTATGACAACAAAACGTATCCAAATGAGAAAAATGGCGCTTGCGTGACTTAACATTCGAAAATCTCGAATTGGGCTATGAATATATTTAAGATTGGCTCATATAAGTTTATTTTGATTGTTTCCTAATGAAAATTTTATAAAAAAAGTGTTTTTAAGTAATTTAAGAAATTTTTTGGTCTCGGTGGACTTTTCTGTGGAAATGCCCATATCTTAGGTTGGCTGGCTCTAGGTCCGAAAAAAGTTGCGTTTGTTCACAACTTGTAAACAACTTATGCATTGTACCACCAAAAGGAGCTGGTTGCCTATACAGAACTGTTTCATCGTTATCCCTAACGACTCTTCAGTAGGCTTTTTACTGAAGAAAGCATGATTGCCAACTGCCTCTCCATACAATCATTGCTTAGATCAGTTGGGAACTGCTAAAAGCAATGATAGCAAAAATAGACAAGCAATGAGTGCTTTCATCTTTCTGGTGGTAATGCTTAAGCTTAGGGCTGAACTTTTTAAGTGCAAAAGCTTAGGTTCTTTATGAAAAGGTAATGTTGTCTTGGCAGGTAATTGAATGCTCTATGATACATTTTGAGTACACCACTTTTTAATCTGGTGCTTGACTTCGAATTTAAAAAGACTTTTATTTTCGCAACTTTGCATCAAATTGATCACTTTTCTTAAAAAAGCAAGATTTCACACAGTCCAAAAAATTTTAGAAACTGCAAAAATTTTTGAGCTGGACTTGAATAATTGCAGCGACATCGAGCTGACACAAGAAATTATTTTGTGGCTTAAGAGTTGTGTGAACTCAGAGTTGAAAAAAGCCCAGACTGCACTCGAGGCACTATAGCTCTTGAAATCGAAGGAAGTCAATAATATTTTCCCGAATATTGGAATATTGTTGCAATCACTGTTACCACGTCAACTGCTGAACGGACTTTTTCTCTGCTGAAAAGATTGAAAACCTACCTTCGTGTTAATATGTCTGAGAACAGACTCGAGTTAGTGCTGTGAAACATTCACAAAGATATTATAATATCAACTGACGAAATATTTGACATGTTTTGCCAAGTCAAATCTCGTCGTCTTGCAACATTGGACTGGGCTCTCGAGGATTATTGATTTCAAGTATTTTATATGAGATTTGACTGCAATGCGATACCAGAATAAATTTTCTATTAATGATCTCATAAGAAATGTAAATGAAGACTTAAATTACACAAATTAATTAACATTTTTCGTTCTAAAATAATTTTCTTGATTGCCCTTAGCCCCCCTCAAAGTGAAATCCTAGATCCGTGCCTGGTTTGGGGGGAATATGTCTTCAGTATTGATAAATAGATAGATAGATGATGTTTATTTTCATTTGGTAATTTTCATAGCTTACAGCTTTTCATTGATTAACTAATAATAAACAAACATTTAAAGCTTGGTTTAAAACCGTCAGCCTTCCTTCTCTTGTATAACATAAAAGCATATACTTTTTTTTACATATAATTAACATAATTTTATATTCAGCATATTATTTAAAAATGTTCATTTATGACATTTCTTCTATAATTAGTAGCCATCTCTATATAATTCGCCAGATTATTCCATCCCATCCCCCCGTTCAGGGCAATAAGCACCTCGCCTAATATCGCCAACGAAATTCCCGCAGTATTGGACATCGTCCTACAAAATGCTGCATTTCCTCCTGTTCATACATTTTGCTTAGTGAGCATATACCTCCATTTACATTTCTTCTTGGGCAGCTGTTCAACCATAAAAGATCTCCTCTGTCCTTCATTATCCAAGTTATCTCGCTTTGCTTGAAAGACTCGTTGCAGTATGTGGGCCCTATTGCATAATGAAGATCTTTATATACTCTTGATGCACTTACTGACGCCTTCTTCATGTGTTGCATGTGGTTGTCTGCCTTTGAGGCGCTTAGGAACCGAACATTGTGGTCAATCCAATCTGCATGCGAGTGATATGCCATGATTCGCGAACATTTCTCTAGCCTTCACAAACCACCCCAAATTATTTCGCATCATTTTCTCAGCAAGGATATGCGGGAGTCTAGAATCTTCATACTCAAATAAAATTCTTGATAGGTATTTGAGATGAAGTGTTAGACAATAGATGTGTCCATCTTCTAGCCCTGCGTCAATTCCCAATATGTAGTTGGGTGTGCTATCTGGTAGCTTAAGTATCCTATTTAAAAAATATCGCTGCAGTTGGTCTGCCTCTTCCTTTATTTCTCCATCCCAGACTTGAGCTCCATAGCACTGTACCATTCTGCTGACTGAGTTAAAGATTTTGCATTTAGATGCTAGGTTCACTGTTTCTTTGTTGATGAAATTCGCCCACACAGAGTTTATACTAGCCTTTGCTTCTGTTGTCCTCGCCGCCACATGCTGCTTAAAGCTAATTGTAGGTGTCAGGATACCCCAAGGTATACCTTCACCTGTTCCTCCTGAAACGTCCAGTTCTCCGATGCCGGCAGTCTACCGCCTTTTCTAAACACCATAATCTCGGATTTAGCCTTACTGACTTCTATGTCCCACAATATGTAGTATGTCTCAAGGTTATGGATCCTTTGCTGGAGGGTTAAGGGATTGTCCGCTACCATCATCAGTATTGTAAATGACTGTTCTCGGGTTTGACGGGCTTTTATTTGCACGGGTTTCAATTTACATACGGTTTACTATTTACATTGTCAATACGAGTTTGTTCTGTCCATTTTATATACAGCGTCTGTCTTTGTTCGTCTCTGTTTCGTCTGGTACTACTCTTCTAGCGTCATGCATTCTTATTTACAGTGTGACCATCGTCTCTGTCTAAAAATACCTTAAATCTATAAATATATCGGATACATATTTTCGGCTATTTTTAAAATATTTCTAAAGTCTACAGTATCATTGATGGTATTTCACCGATGAAAGTTCCTAAAAATACTTAATAATCTTCTCACAGCAATTTCCAATAAAACATTTCAATCCCCCCTCGCTGGCTTGTCATTTATTTGTTTATTATTTTTGTCACAAATCAAAGCTGTCGCGCGCTGCTCATTTGGCTGTGCAATTTATGCCAGAGAATTGAGTAGGAAAATCGGAGAGAGGGCGGGTTGAGCATCTTAGCAAAAATTGTTCATCTATTAAAAGTCAACCTCGAAATGCACACGTGGCTGAATGGTATTCAAGTTGTCTCCATTGGCCTCCCTCCACCCCCCTGCCCCCCCAGCTGCCCCCGCTTCTACTCAAGTGACAAACAGATGTGCGATTAACAGATAAGTTTCAGTTTTTGACTCCCCCTCTTGGCACTCTTCATGATCTACGCTGACTATTTTTATCAATGGCTTTGCCATTTGGCATACCAAAATTGGAACAATAAAACCAAACCAAATCGAATGCACCCCAAAATAGTCAAAGAATGCGACTAAATTTAGGAAAATTTACAAAGAGAGAGCGTAAGAACAGAGAGAGAACAACACTTACACATGTTTCACAGAAGAAGAGGGCGAGACTTCGTTGTCGTATTAATAAAAAGAAAGTGCAATGAATTCCCAAATATGTTAAATTGTCTACCAAACAAAGAAAACCAAATGGAGAGCAGGAAGACGATGGCCCCACCAACATGTGTGCAACAGATATGGTCCGGGAAACTGCTTCTTCTGGCTGTGGTTGTTGTTGTTGTTGTTGTTGTTGTTGTTGTTGGGGGTGCTCTTTAGTCTGGTCTGGTCTGGGCTGGATCGTAATTAAAATTGAAGTGGAGGCACTAAATTTAACAGCCCTCGATGAGGTTGAAGTCGCCACGAGTCCAAGTCTATTTTGAAGAATGGAAAATGAAAACACCAGAAGAGACATAAATAGAGCAGAGAGAGAGAGAGAGAGAGATAGAAATGTAATGCAATGATGTTGCAGTTGAACGACTGAAAGACATTTGTAATAAGAAGACCAAATGATTCAGGATTATTCATTCATTCATTGAGTGCACTTAAGATACAAAAAATGTCAGCACAAATTCAAGTATGAAAAAAATTCTAAAATTAAGTTTTAATTTTAAAAACATGCAATTAATCGATAAATGGAAGTTTTTAAAATGCACTAAACAATTAAAAACGAGAAGGCCAAGTCAACTTCGCCTGTGCCGAAGTTTTTATACCCTTCCTTATGCTGGCTTTCAAATATCAGAGTTTAAAATTTTATTTCAACCGACCGAGATGGTAGCTAAAAGATATTGTCTTACGATTTCAACCAAAAAAATAATAAAGGAAAATGTTTATAAAGCTAACATTGAATAAAAGAAAGTAGTTTTTCTCACTAAAACCCCTGTTCCAATCAATCGTTCCTACGCCAGCTTTAAGATATAGCAAAGATTTATAGAAATTATAGATGACGCATGTGATACAAAAAAACGATTGTTCTTAGGACCTGACATTGGATCCCAAAAAAAATATATATAAAAAAGTTTGTATGAGATGCGTCTTTGGGTATAGTCATCCGATTTTGACCAAATGGTGCAAATCTGATTGAAAACAAAAAAGTTTTTCTCACTAATACCCATTTTCCGACCGATCGGTCCTATGACAGCTATAAGATATAGTCATCCGATTTTGACCAAAGTTTGCAAATCTGTCTAAAAGCCTATAATATTAATAATGGCCGAGCTTAGGGACGCTCTCATTGAAAACAAAAAAGAGTTTCTTACTAAGACCCATTGTCCGACCGATGGTTCCTATGGCGGCTTGCAACTCTGACTGTAGCAAACCACTGGTCGAGTCAGAATAAGATTTCTTAAGAACTTCTTTTACTCAGTAAATCTAAGGAAACACGCATTAAGTCATTAAACTCGTTTCTGTTTTTTAAAAAAAAATTTACCTTGGATTAAATAGGCAACCAGAGGACATATGGCTAATTGTGATGCCTAATAGAGGGTTAGACTGTCTGCGAAAAGTCTCTATTTAAAACGTCTTGAAGAGTCGATCAAACGAGCCAAGTCCTCTAGGCGCAGATTTGCCCGTCTACCGAGGTTTTCAAAGAATGGTTTTCCCAGATGCAGCGAGTGTTTCCTAAGTGTACATCGGAAAAAAAATCATCAAAATGACACTCTTTAGTCATCAATTTGAAACTATTGAGTATCACAATCTCTTTAATACTCCAAGTACCAAGTTGATATTTGATATTCGAAACTATTAAAATTATATTTCGAAAATATCAAATTGATACTAAATATAATTTTAATACTTTCGGAAATATCAACTTGATACCCATACGACGAAGATTTTGTACACTTCTCTTGTCCGTTCAGTACTCGAGTATGGATCATATGTGTGGTCTCCGCAATACTCGACCCATCAAGATAGAATTGAATCTGTGCTAAAGCAGTTTTTATTGTTTGCTCTTTGTGGCCTGGGCTGGAATCCTGAGGTCCGTTTACCATTGTACTCTAGTAGACTTCTTTTGATTAACTTTCCCTCCCTTATTAACCGTAGAGTTATGTTTGGAGTAATCTTTATACATAGACTAATTAATGGTGAAATCGACTTAACTGAGTTGGTTGGTCAAATTAACCTCAACGTTCCTATTAGACGGAATCGTAATTTTTACCCCCCTATCATCACTAAATCGTTGTAATACTAACTATGCCTTGCATGAACCGTTTCGTGTTCTCTGTGTTGATTACAATAAACTCCACCGAATAATTAACTCGGTAGCTTCTCTTCCTGCTATAAAAATTTATATTTTAAACCTAGTACTGAGGGCGTTCGAATTTTCCTTTCGTCACAGTAAAGGCACTAAAAGCACATGAGCATCAAAGCAAAGCCAATGTGTTTCTAATTATATGGAATACTGTGACGAAAGGAAAATTCGAACGCCCTCAGTACTAGGCTTTAACTTATTTAGCCCGTAGTTAACATTACTTTATGTTCTTCCTTCGCGATATCATGTCACACGTTAGTGGCTGCGCCTCTCGGTCGGTTGGGTGGGAGGTGGGCTGCAAGTATTGGCTTGGTATCGCTTGGGCCACTTGAACGTACTGTGCATTGTACGTCAACGTCCATCATACTAACTTGTATCAAGTAGACAATTTCTTATATAAATTTTTCAGTTTCAATTTGATACTAGATCTTATCAATTTAATATTTCAATTGTCTAACTTTTAGTAGTATCATTATACTCTGTACCGAAGGTACATAGAGTATATTAAGTTTGTGCAAAAGTATGTAACAGGGAGAAGGAATCGTTTCCGACCCTATAAAGTATATATATTCTTGATCAGCATCAACAGCCGAGTCGATATAGCCATGTCCGTCTGTCCGTCCGTCCGTCCGTCCGTATGAACGAAGAGATCTCAGAGATGGTAAGAGATAGAGGTTTGACATGTATGGGGCATATATTTTTTATACTTGCAGGCAGATCAAGTTTATTTTCAATTTTTGCCACGCCCCCTCCCGCCCCCGCAATTTGGAAAAAACGTCATATCTCCTACAGTTTTGAAGATAGATCGTTCGTGCCTTCTAGAGATACCTTGTAAACAAAATTATTTATCGATTTGCTAAAGGAATGATAAAGATCGGATGAACGATACTCAAGTTATGAGCAAAAAACGGCCAGTAAACACCCAACACCCCCCACCCATCACTGCAGCATTCTATTGAACGGCAATCTTAGTGAGAGAGAGAGAGAGAGAGAGAGAGAGAGAGTGAAACTTAGAGATGAGCAAGTATAACTCGTGAGCAAATGCGAGCTGCGACGTTAAGCGTACAGAGTATGTTATAGTCGGGCTTGACCGACTTTCTTTCTTGTTTTGGTAATAGCTTTTATCAATTTATAATTTTTTCTTGTTAATCTGGTAGTTCTCTATAAGCTGCCATTTAAATTATAGCATAACATTTTAAAAACTTTTTACCTTCTTATGAACTCTTCCAAAATGCATTTTTAATGAAATGAAATCGTCAGGTGTGGGCACCTCACACATTGGAAAATTTGTTTTCTCACTCTGCATGCTCCGTGTGCACTCGAATGTTGTTTAAACAGAAGTCACTGCAATGGTGTGCCTCATGCTGAAACCCAGCAGATCTCTGTCCTCCATAGCATTTACTTGTAACTAAGTACTGATGTGCTTGCACTAATATTAAACCAGTAAATGTGACGAGTCAAGCAACATTCGGCATGCTTCGTGTTTATATAAGAGCATGAATTTCCGAATTTTCGAACTAAAATTCGTTGACTTTGAAAATTTGATTAGTTTCAAATTAATACTTATGCCCAAAATATCAATTTGATACTCTTTAGCTTTATATTAATAGCTAGCATAAAACACGTCGCGCTTCACTGCGCCGCCATCAGTATAGCCTTTATCAGTATGGAACCAATATCCCACATCCCACCTACTTACCACCCACATCCAACTCACTTACCACCCAAATCCTACCCACATCCAACCTACTTCCCTCCCACTAACCACCCACTTACCACCCACTTTCCATCCACTTCGCACCCACTTCCCGTCAACTTACCACCCACATCCCACCCACCATCCCTCCCACTAACCACCCAGTTCCCTTCCACTTACCACCCATCCCATTCGGGAAGATTGGTATGCAGTTATTGTTGAATTTTCATCCAGATCTTTGAAAATGAGTTTGAACTTGATCGTATGAAAACCAAAAAGGTTTCATACAACAGTTTTCCGGCCATTTTCCGACTTTGGGGTTGAATTTTCCAAAAATTTGTAAGTCACGTTTCTTATATTTTATTATGTGTAACTTTGAAAATGAGTTTGGAGCTGGCAACAAAACTTTCGACCACGCAACCTTAACCACCCACTTTCCACCAAGGGGGGGTGAATTTTCCGGAAAATTGGTAAGCAGTTTTTACTGAATTTTCATAAAGATCTTTGAAAATGAGTTTGAGCTTGATCGGATGAAAAACAAAAAAGTTTCACCTACCTAGAGCCTGCCAACTCACTAATTAAACTTTAGAAAGGTCGCCAAATAAATTAAAAATCTATATAAGAGACGGCACGCTCTCTTTTTTGTAAACGAAACTAAGAAAAGTTTCAAGAAACAACGCAAAAAACGCTTTTTTGAATGCTTCGCATTTCAAAATTAACGGGCACTTCTAAGTTCGCTCAAAAGTTCAAGCTTTTGCACTTAGAAAGTTCAGCCCTAAGCTTAAGCATTACCACCAGAAAGTTGAAAGCACTCATTGCTTGTCTATTTTTGCTTTCATTGCTTTTAGCAGTTCCCAACCGATCTAAGCAATGATTGTATGGAGAGGCAGTTGGCAATCATGCTTTCTTCACCGAAAAGCCTACTGAAGAGTCGTTAGGGAAAACGATGAAACAGTTCGGTATTAGGCAACCAGCTCTTTTTGGTGGTACCATGGAGAATGAGTATTAGAGAACAAATTTGCGCTGCCTCTCAATTTTGGTGGTGCTAAACGATAGTGCCCAAAAAGATACTTTACAGAGCCAGTAGGAAAACACAGTGGTTAGAGCGAGAGGGACATATTCCCAAATGTATCCAGAGAGCGTAAGTGAGAGCGAACAGCTGACCTAATGTATCCAGAGAGGGAAAATAAGAGCGAACAGCTGACTAGATTCAGCTAGATATCTTAGTCTATGGTGGTACAATGCATAAGTTGTTTACAGTTGTGAACAAACGCAACTTTTTCGGACCTAGAGCCAGCCGACTCACTAATTAAACATTAGAAAGGTCGCAAATAAATTACAAAACAAAAGTTTTTCGCGAATTTTCCACATTTCCCGACAGAATTTTTCAAAATCCAAAAGAAGATAAAACTACTGTGAAAAATTCAGCATCCTATC